>WSTH01000065.1:13822-48491 GCA_019616345.1 Ceratobasidium sp. 395 | reverse complement strand
AGGGAGCAACAATTAATGGCTAGATAAAAAAATAGATTTTATTCGCACATGTTCTCTAACATACATACGATGAGGTCAGCATATCGAACCCTGAGCTAGTGATAGAGCCCATAGAGCACTGCTCTATGGACCTTGAGGATAGCTCTATGGGCTCTATGGGCTCTGCAGAGCTCATAGAGCAGGCCACAGGTTTGCAGATATGGCACAGTTGTCGGCATAACTGGAGCGACTGGAGCGGGTTGGGGGGGATAGACCGAGTACGCGTCAGGAAAAACCTCCTATTTCATTAAGATCTGGGGCTTCAATTTACCTAAGTTTAGGCCATTGAGCAAATTAAGCTAAATTTAGCTAAATTCACCTAAATTCCGTAAATCTGGTGCCAGAAGCCACCAGACATGCCCTAAGCCCTCCCAGCATACATTAGTAGTGGGCCAAAAAGGTGTTTTGGGACAGATCTGGCACAATTGGAAATTCCTAAATCCATGGTAAATTTACCTACATTTACCTAAATTGAGGACCCCCCCAGGTAAATTTAGCGAAATTTGGCTGAACAAAAAGGGGGGGGGTCGTTAAAGTTCTAAATCCCTTAATTTAGCTAAATTTTACTTAGTTTGGGTGAAACTTAACACCCCATTTTTCCTGACACAAAGTGCCAGCCGGTGCGTTCTGCAGGGGATAATTGGTGTATGCCAAGTACATGTTTTGTGGGAATGCTGGTTGCATCAGGAAAATATGGATTTCTAAATAGAAGTTGGAATGTTAATTATTGCTAAATAACGGGATTTTTCTAATTTGGGCTAATTTGGGCTAATTGATGATAATTGGTGATAATTCACACTTTGAAGGCATTTTGAGCCGCCAGAGCACTCTAGGCATGCTTACTAAGCCTCTAGGCTGCTGTATGTAAAAAAGAAAGCAAGTTTGTAAATCCTAATCCACCAATAATTGACCCTAATTGAGGATAATTGAGGATAATTAGCGACCCCCCTTTCTAATTAGGTCTAATTAGGGCTACAGAATGGGGGGGGGTAGCTAAACCACCTAACCCAATAATTAGAGCTAATTAGCCCTAATTAGCCACAACTATAGTGCCACATTTTTCCTGATGTGGGGAAGGGGTTGTGCAGTGGGGTGGACGCGGGGTGGGTAGTATGCTGGGCCAGTGTGAGACATCGCAGCAGCCGAAATTGTATCTATACAATAGTTAGAAAGAAAAAGCGAACGTTAGTAATTGTACATAAATACAAAGATACAGCAATAGAGTGTACTTACCGTAGCCGGTGAACGGCTCATGTACTCCAAGCTGTGGATCAGCGCGACCTTGATCCACGCCGTTGGCGTACGACCATGGTTGCACATTGGTCGGAGGCCACACATGCAACGTGCATGGTCTCCCAGAGGTACAAGCCTCGCATCCATAGTCCATACTCAAAGATAAGTTGGTGATCAAGTAAAATAACGAGTGGGACGAGCGAGAGATCCGATACTCGTTCAAAGCAGCCCATACCGACGCTTTTAACCCGGTCAACGACTCAGATCCCCGCAAAGCAAGAGGAAAAGAAATGGATTCAAATGAATACTTTACAAAAGAGCCCCGCAAGTACAGAAAAAAATGTCATAATATCGCTGTGGAGCCTTTCGCCGCCTAGCAACAAGCAGACTTCGCGTAGCAAAAAGTCAAAAAGACATAAACTAAAAATAAGGGAACTTAAAGCGAACCTTTTGGGCACGTATACCGGGCCAGTCCATAGTAAACTTGGTCCTGGCATGGCTACATGCGGCCAGCCTATGATCAGTTATCAGGCCCAGGGGTTGTGGCTGCGTAAGCTCGAGGGAGAAGCCGCTCGCTGATTACCTAAACACCCTCGCTGTCAGTTTTCGAGGGTCTAGAAGCGCCCTCGAAAACACCATTTCCGAGCGAGGCCCGAGGCCCTCGCACTCGCCGCCAACACTAGGACTCATCGCTTTTGCTTCCCAGCCATGCGCTCTGCTCTCCACACTTGTGCGCCCCCTCGGTAGGCTTAACTCTTGCTGCGACTACAGCTCCTCTAGCAGGGCGCGATGGCTACCCCGAGTCCCGAGACCGCCCGTCCCCTAACGCCTTGGTCTTGTTCTCCTGGTTGGCCTACCTCACGGTGAAAGGCTCTGCACCTCCGTTCCCTGACCAACCGACGCTCGCTACTGTCGATTTCCCTTCGATGCCAGAACCCAAGACTGCGTGCTTACTAATGCGTCTCGTCGATAGGACTGCCTCAACGGCGCGCAACAACCCGACGGCTACAGAATATACACTACAGCCACGATCCTTGAGGTCGTTTGCCTTGAGCGTGTCAACTCTCGCACCTTCATTAGGATTCACAGCCAACTATAAGTTCTAGTAACCTGTATAGCAGCCAGTCGCGTCGCAGATCCTGTCGGGCGGCGCAGAACGCATGGGCGGTTGTAGTTGTTGCTAGTGGCACAATCCGGACCTCACCAGCGGATTTCGAGTGATAGCGTCGGGCTCTATAATGAGAAATCTCGGCGTGAGCATGCTCTCGTGAGTCTCAAGACTGGCTGACTCCGAACCCCCCGTTAACAGTACGTGACTCCAGCAGAACGATTGTGCAAATCTACTAGGGAGAATCTCTCTCGTCGAATTAACATGGCAGACTTCTCGCACAGTTTTCGACTTCACACTTCTTACCTAAACTGGCTCTCGGCGTTGGATGCTCGCTTGAACAGAGCCTACGGGGAACACTGTCGGATACGCGTCCTCCGTCGTGCCCACACCTCTCCAGTTGGTATTGTCGAATCGGATCACCGTATATAAATGAGGGAGGGGTTGATTAGTAGTTGTACTCTTCGCTGAAGTTGGATATGCCTTGGCGCCTGCTCCTCTCGATGCAACGCGTAATCGGCAGCATTCTATCGGTTGGTTCTCTGCTCCTCCCAGAAATCTCTGGGTGAGTGAAGTGTGGGACGTATCTTTCGCGTAGCCTTGTTAAACTGATGATCTCATTTGGCTAGCAGACACCGTGAGCATGACGAAGGCCGGCGATCCGTTGACGACTTGCATGGCAAGGACAGTGGTGACATCTGAGCAGAAGCGAAGTTCAACAAGGCTGAAGATATGGCTGGCAAGGATGTGATGGTCTCGGTGGCTACTCAGGGAATACCGCGCTGATTTAACTTTCGTGCTTAGCGGCTTGTAGGAGAGTGGTCTTAGCTTCCAATGTGGAGGAGATACAAGCAAGGTGTTCTAACCGCCATATCTTGGCAAGGGTTTACTCAACTAGTGCGTGCTTAGACCGTCGTTTGCACGCTTCTGACTCTTCGCACTTCAGAATAGCATCAATAGCAAGATTATAACATGAGGTCTATGTCGAGGAGCGCGTTGGCTCTTCATACTCCAATAGCCATTTCGGACCAAGCTTATGAGTTACTGAATGATATACTCTCTCGGCATTTATATAACGTCGCCACTTGTAGCTTCAGCTCATGAGCGTATGTGTATCAGATCGACAAGCTCATATAGGAAGCTGGCGTGAACCAGAGACGGGATACACTCGTCAGGCGGCAACTATGACCGGCATCAACAGCCTTGTCTACGTGCTAAGTATCGTCCCAACGTAAGTGCAATTCTGAACTCCGAGGCTTTTATCGTTCGCTAAATTGAGCTCATAGTTGGTATCTCGCCGACGTTTTGGGTGACCAAACCGTTCTCGTGTTGGTGCCGCCGTCGCAAGCCCGTTACTGCGCTCGCATTTGAGTGGTTCAGCTATCGTCCACCCCTCTAGATCGCATGCGCTCTTGCTTCGACCGGATGGTTCATGTATATCGACCAAGTGTGCGCTTCAAACGCTATGGTCGCAAGCGTAGTCATGTTCGACGTTGCGTTTGGATTGGGTATGTTCTGACTGTAATTAGTCTTGAGGTGTGAGACTTACTATAGTGATGTAGTTGGAGACCTTTGTCTGGGATATAAGTATGGCTGCTCGCTGGATCATGCCGCTTGAATTCCATACGGGGAGTGTTTGGATGTCGACCGCGACGGTACGTCATGCCAAAATTAGGTACCAAGGTTAGAGTTTGATGTCCATCCAGGATCGGCTGATCGGCTTGATCGTCGATCAAGTCACGCCAACGACACAAGACATTACATGGTGTCTGTACCCTACGTATGCGTTCTTTCGTCTTCGCAGCCTTATCCTCGGTATGTATACTGCTTGTCGGGTGTCTGTTGAGACTAACCTGAACATGGTAGCGTACTTCCCGTATCCGCGACCAAGGAATTCTGCGTGAGGAGATGGAACTCCTGTTCAGAGAAGGCGATGCTCCCTCGGTCTCCTCTATAACAGTCGACTATCAGCGAAACCTGCCGGGCTATTTTTAGTGAAAGCATGCTTGCGACTTGGAATATAACTTTCCGACTCTATATTCATCGCGTTGCTGAACTATACACTTGCAGGGAGGAAATAGTCATCATCGGGTCATCAAAGGTACGTACGGCTTTCCCCTCATGCTTCTATGCGCTAGTCTTACCCCTACCCGATCTCCGTCCCTATTTGTGATATCATGACACCTTAGGAAGACGAAACGAACCTCGCCTTGAACACCCCTTCCCAGTCGACATACACCTCTTTGACTGTCTAGCGATGATAGCAAACGGTGAAACTATCACTATCATACCAAATGTCTGTCGCCTCACCGGTGTATGACCCGATTCGTTCTGTTGACGACGAAGGGGACGGATAAATCCATCACGCGCCTACGAAGCATAAGCCACACAGGCCTCTACTAGAGCTGTATCAATGATTTGGAGGGGAGATAGAAGAGTACCTTGCTGAACGAGGGTGAGTATGGGGTGGTGTACTGGATACGGATTATGGGAGCAAGGGACTGTAGTCATGTCGGACGTTGATGTGGAAGTTAAGTACAAGTTACCGATAGTATCGTCCTACCTTGCAGCTAGAATTTTACAGGGTTTCATGGAATCTTTGTAGCGTTTTCGTACGGTCTCTTGTCATTTGGAGGAACATAAAATATACAGACCTATCCGACGGCGCGCCCGCTGATTGGTCATATTTTGCACATTTCTCAGAGCCACAGATTGAGCCACGAGGTGGCTATTTGAAATGGCTTAGCGCCAATCAGCCCAAGTCAGAGGATCAGGTATGATCCATCCTCGCTCTCAACCACCACGCGCCCTGTCACCCCGCGCGTCATGCAACTCCTCGGCCATCCGACTCCCACCACCACTATACTTCGAGTACGACACGCATTCTGTTCTTATGATCGATACTGCACGCTTATTCACGCCTCGCGTCGATAATCGTGTTGTACCTCCGCCTCGGTCAACAAATACTCGCCGCAGTCGCTGACTCTCGTCCGATGCTACTAGCGGCGTGATCACCACGTCTGTATCTCCACCAACGCCGACTGTCGACACGATCACGGCCTCGAAGGCGAGCAAATGCGAGAGGACCAGCATTGGCCCAAAGCTATTCTGTTGAGGGCGGGTCGGAAGCTCGGAGTCACAATGCGTCCCGTCGGCACATCCACGGTCTCGACGGCGCGCAACTTGGCAGCTATCTAACAGATACTACAATCGTAAAACGACGGAGTCGGTCCCTTTAGTAAGACACAGCTCATGCTCCTTCACCGAGCTCTTGCATGGCTAATCTCGATCCAATAGCATTCTTTATGGCTGGCCACGTTGTAGACATTGTCGGATGGTGCAAAGCGGTCTTCGTAGGGGCGGTTGCAGTTATCCTCGTCAACGCCGTCTGGAAGCTCACGAACGATTTTCGAATGATGGTTGCGGGCCGTAATGTGCGCCGTTTTGGCGTTGGTATGCTCTCGTAAGCCCCACTACTATCGAACTCTGTCTTTATGTTTATACCACACGAATCAAACAGGACGATAATGTTATTCCGGTTTGCAAAATTCTGATTCAAGCGCCGAAAAACCCTGTGGTTTGTCAGTTCGCGAAAATCACGAAACAGGCTGTATCTCCATCATTTCGAGTTCAATCGTCGCGGTATATAGCTATTATTACTCGCAAAGCTCGCAGAGCTCGCGCGAGCATTATGATATAACGCACATGTATGTAGACACAATCATGAGAATTTAGCTCCTAATGGCCATTTTAGCTTTTCAGGCGTGCAAAACGTATTCTCAATCGTGCTGAAGGATGAGAAAGCTCTGTTGCAACGTATTTATCCACATACACTGGGACTGCTAGTTTTCCAGTTGATATAGGGGTGTAACGCGAGCTGCTCTTCGACCACCGAGCCAGTTCTCTAGTACGATAATATCAAACGCGCACAGAAAGCATCCCCAACTATTATGTTACCTTGTGCGAGTATACTGTGCGTCTGGGGACCCGATTGAGCCATTTTTTGCGGCAAAAATGACCAACTTAGCCAGAAGGTCGATTTTTTTTGAATCACGTTTACATACATGTAAGCTATATTGGCGTGCTCGCGTGTGCTCTGCGAGTAATAATAGCTATATATTGCGACGATTGAACTCGAAATGATGGAGATATAGCCTATTTCGTGATTTTCGCGAACTGACAAACCACAGGGTTTTTCGGCGCTTGAACCACAATTTTGCAAACCGGAATAATTCATTACAGCCAACTATCTCCTGCCAAACATATGAGTGGCCTTGCGCGTCGCTCCACTCCACAGTCGTTGCATAAATCAGTCTCACCGCGGGATGCTTGTTTGTTTAGAGTTTACGAGGAACATGGTTAGACACGCGCCGTCCGAGGTGCGTACCTGAACTCTCCAGCCCGCGTTCTCAAGTTGGACTAACGTGTACGAGCGAGCAGTGGGTCGGTTACTTCTGCTCCTTCCTAGAGTTGGATATATCCTGGCGCCGATCCTTTTTTATGCAATGCGCGATTGGCGGCATTTTGGCAGCTGGCTCTTTACTACTTGCGGAAATCATTCGGCAAGTGAAGTTAAAACAGGGCATTCGGAGACTCCACGGACTTAGTGGGTTTAGTTCTGGTAGATCCCGATAAACTCGATGAAGGCCAACGAGTCATTAACGACCTGCGTGGCAAAGGCCCGAATGATATTCGAGCAGAGGCGGAGCCTCACGAGATCAGAGACATAGTTGGGAAGGACGTGAGTACTCGTGTTCTCATTTGGGAGGCTGTCTGCTAATTTATCGTTCATGTTTAGAGACTTGTAGGTGAATGATCTTGCCTATTGGTGGGGCGGATACGATGTCTTGATCGCAATGTCTTTGCAAGCTTTTGCCTAACTAGTGCGCGCATACTTAAGTAATTATTTGCGTAATTTTATAATGCTTGGAGCTAGTAGAACGGAATCGACGGTGAACGACCAATCCGAGATCACGTTCGGTGAGGAGTTCACTTCGCATCTCTTGATAGTCATCTCAAACTACGCTCGTGAGTTACATGTTCCCTCACATTCTTAACGTCGGATCTGATATTGTCGCTCGTAGCTTTGGTCTTCGGACGTGAACGCTGTGACCTACAAGGCCCAGCTTGGGAACAACGCAGTCTCAGGCCAGTCGGGGACTATTCTTATGACGGATATCAATAGGGGTATTCAGAGCTGCAATTCTGAGCCAATTCTGGTACCGATTCTCGTCTGATTCTCGTTCAATTCTCGTCCGATTCTCGGATTAGCCAATCACAGACGAGAATTGGCACCAGAACTGGACTCAGAATTGCTCGAGAATTGGAGCTCTGAATACCCCTAATGACGTTATCGGGTACGTGCTAAGCACCGTCCCAACGTAAGATTAGTCTTGACTTCTAAAGCTACTACTCACCGAATAATTTCATAGCTGATATATTGTTAACCCCTGGGGTCACCGAGTTATTTTTAGCATGCCGGGTGCCGCCGTTGTGGGTTTCATTCTTACACTCACATTCAAGTGGTTTAGCCAAAGTTAACGTTATCTAGATGGCTTGTGCCCTTGCATTCGACCGGACGGTTCATGTATATTGACTAGGCATACATCTCGAACGCTGTGGTTCAATGCTGCGTTTGGATTTAGGTGCGTTCTTTCTGCAACTAGTCTTGAAGCACGAGGCTTGCTTAGAGTAAGGCAGTACCGCAGTTGGGGACCTTTGCCTCGGTTATATCCCCCAGAAGCGAGTACGGTACGGCTCGGATCGAAACTGCAACTGATACGGCTGCTCGCTAGACTGTGCCACTTGTATTTCGTGCTAAGGGTGTCACGGTATGTCTTGCCAAAAATAGACACTTAAATTAGAGTTTGATGGTGTAGTTTCGTCCAACTGGATTGTCGATCAAGTTACGCCAACGCTGCAAGAAGTGATTCGTCTGTCGAGACTTATGTGGGCACGATAGTTTACTTCCTGTACCCGAGACCAAAGGGATACCACTCGAGGAGATGGAAGTGATTTTTGGTGAAGGTAAACGATCTCTAATATCTTACTTCAGTCCTAATCTCACTCCTTGCACGTAGAACCAATCACGGGAGACGATGGCGACGATTCCGAAACACCCTCGCTCGTCCGTGGTCGTCCTCACACCTATGATTCCCAGCCGGCTCGACGCTCTAGTTCTGCTCCAACCGAAGGAAGGAAAGGGCGGCTTCAAAACATGTTTGGTGGCGGGAGTGGGGGACAGAAGTATCAGGCTGTACCGAGCGAAGGCGGAGAGGGTGTGTAGCAACTACAGGAACTAAATGGAGCGGGAAGTGGTGGTTATGTAAGATGGCTGAAGAGATTTAGTCCCTAACTATAGAAATTAATACTAGCCAATATTCAGCACACTCAGAAGGTGATTGGCTGCGCCATGGAAAGCTATGTGGTCACTCAGCCCACAAGAGACCCACCTATCTTTTGCGAGTTTTATCTATTTTGTTTGCCAAGCCTCTCAATACCAATCCAATACAAATAAGGATACTGTTCGACGGCGCTAAGGCTGTGACACAAAGATTACTGGTAAGCGCCTGAGGTTCAGGCTGATCAGTGCGACGACACCAGCATACCCACTCTGACCGTCTTCTCTACCCAAAAGGTTCTGTTGTGCGTGTCATAGCTACTATCTGAACAAAAGAAAATTGAGAAACTATCCCGTCCATCCTATCATAGTCACCCGCCTCGTCTGAGCAGGTTGGCGGCGACCGATCCTCCCATCCAACAAAACTTCAGTATCGCCTAGCACCTTTGAGCTCATAACCACGCCCAAGCACATCCATGCATCCAGGCTCCCAAGCCGGGGCCATATATCCGTACCCGACGACATCCGGTGCGGCCCAAGGGGTCAAGCGGAAGGCTTGGGCTGGGCTGAAGACCCTTGGTGGCGTGCTAAGCAAAAGCGCTAGCACGTTTGGGCCCCTCAGGTCTGCCGTTGATGATGTATCTCGAATCGTAGACATCTTTGAGGTATGCTAACCCTCAACGCCGCGCCTAAACGAGATGCTTACGATCATTGGACGTAGAGCATGGCTCTAGGTCCAAATGTCGGCGACCCGCTCATGGATGATCTAGACACGCTGTTCGGTGACGTAGCTGGGTATCTCCAGGGACCCACGTCTCCGTCTATGATGTCAAGTACTCGGGACTTTGCAGAGTGAGTCAAACTTGCGCGGGGAGGGTCTATGCTAACATCTGAGTGTAGAGGAATCAAAAAGGAGATGGAGATCATACAAGGCAAACGCCAGAGAACAGGAGCTAGCAAACTCGAGGAAATAGCGGAATGCGAAGATGAAGCGACAGAATGCTATGTTCGAATCCAGAGGCTGCTATCGCGACTTGCTGTAAGTACCCACTTGCTTCGACGACGATCCTGTGCTCACATATACATAGCTGAATGCAAACCTGGGCATGTGGAAGACTGCCAACGAGGAGGTCACGGTATGTGGCAAATAGCTGCAATTGGTGGTTGTGCTAACCATGCTCGTGGCAACCTTACAGGAGCGGCTTCTGAACAAACTGCCAGACTCGCCGGCGGCAAAGTACTGTTCGAGCGAGTCGACCAACCTCGGACGAGGCGAATGTGCAAAAGATACTCGTATCGAACTACTACGACAGATACGAGCATGGGCCTGCGACGACAAGGCCGAGAAAGTATACTGGCTGAACGGCATGGCTGGCACAGGCAAGACTACCATCGCATACAGTCTATGCAAGTACCTCCAGACTACCCAGAAGCTCGGTGCTAGCTTCTTCTGCTCTCAGCGTCTGTCTGCATGTCGAGACGTGAACCGGATCGTGTCTAGCGTCGCTTATCGATTGTCTCGCTTCTCGCCTCCGTTTCGACAGGCTCTATCTCGTGCGCTGGAGCAGGACGGTGACGCATGCAACCAAGTGATAGAACAACAGTTTGGTGATCTATTGGATGCGCCGCTCCGAGAAATAACAGAAGCGTTTCCTGCAAACGTCGTAGTAGTGATTGATGCGCTGGACGAGTGCGACGATCAAGGTGGCGTAGCGAAAGTCATAACAACCTTGCTGTCGCATGCCGCAGAACTGCCGGTCAAGTTCTTCGTCACAAGCCGCCCTGAGCCGAAGATCGTCGACCAGATGCGAAAGCAGGAGGCTGATGGGGTGCGACATGAGCTGCGTCTCCACGAGCTGAAGAGTACGGTCGTACGACAAGACATCGCCACGTACCTCACAGCCAAACTCGCTCCTGCTGGACTCTCTGGTGAAGAACTGAGCATCTTGGTACTGCGATCTGGGGTGCTGTTCATCTACGCCGCAACTGTAGCGCGATTCATTGAGTTTGACGGCTTCTCTGGCTGCAAGCAGCGGCTGCAACTCGTGCTTGATGCGTCGGCCACGTTGACTAACGAGAGCGACGAAGCCCTAGACGAGCTGTACACTACTATCCTGCAGACTGGGCTGGAGATGAAGGGGCTAACACGGGCGGAAAAGGCGGCCAGGGAAACGGTGCTGAAACACGTAGTGTGTGCCCGAGAGCCGCTGTCTCTGGATGTCATGGCCGGTCTACTCCAAGTTGACAACACCGTGCAAGTGTCGGCTGCACTCCGCTCGCTACAGTCGGTGCTGAGTATTGCGGAGAGTGGGGTTATCGGCACGCTCCACGAGTCGTTTCCGAACTACCTACTCAATCCCGCTCGCTCCGGCAGGTTCTACTGCGATCCTGGTCGACACCACGCACGTATGGCTCAGCAATGCTTCAATCTCATCAAGGTGCCCAACCCGCCGTTTAACATCTGCAACCTCGAGTCGTCATATCTGCTCGACGACGAGGTGTCCGACATAGATCGGAGGGTGGACCAGGCAATATCACAGGCGCTTCTGTATGCGTGCAGATACTGGGCTGCACATCTCGAGCTTGCAGACCACATTCAGGACTGTTCTCAGCCACTATATGAGTTCCTATCAGAGCGGCTGCTGCTGTGGATGGAAGTGATGAACCTGAAGAAGCACATGTGGGAGGGAGTAGACTTGCTGCGAAAAGCACACGCCTGGTGTAGGGTGAGTGATTAGCTAGCAGTCGGTGCATCAAGAATTATCTGAAATAGTTTTTAGGTTAATGCGTGCCGCTCGAATGATTTGCAATTACTCGTACAAGACGCGAGCAGGCTCGTATCAGTTGTGCTATCTAGTCCAGCCTTGGGCAGCACGCCTCACATCTACATCTCCACACTGGCATTTTGGCCCAAGTCGAGGTTGGTGACAAAACACTACCATCCGAGGTTTTCGGGGCTCGCAATGGTCACAGGAACTGCAGTGGAAAGCCACCAACCTCCTCCCGCAGCTAAGCTGCAAATCTCCTCAGAAGGTATCTGGAACTTCGCGCACTCCCCAAATACCAAGCGTATCGCGTTCATCGATAAAGATCGCAATGTTGCAGTCTGGAATATTTGCACTGGTCGCTGTGAGGTCAGTTTTGGCGGAGACCACTTCCGATTCAATACTATTGCGTTCTCTCACGATGGCTTGCACGTAATCTTGGGCTGTGATGACGGCGCTATCTGTATCTGGGACACGCAAACATATCAGATGGTAGGGGACCCACTGAGATGTCACAGCACAGCTGCGGTCGCATCGATTGCATGCTCCCCTGACGGTGATCATATCGCCGCCGGTTCTAGGCACAATACCGTATATATCTGGAACAGACACACCCGTCAGATTATAGCATCTCTAACTAGTCACGCTAACTATTTTCAATCGGTCGCGTACTCTTCTGATAGTGCATACATCGCATCCGGCTCAGATGACGGAACTATACGAATCTGGAGTGTACACGCCGGCCACATGCTTGAACATGAGCTAAGCGGCCATACAGGAGCGGTCTACTCGGTCGCATTCTCTCCTGGTGGTACTCATGTTGTATCTGGCTCTGAGTGTGGAGTACACATTTGGAATGCGCGTACAGGAGAGCTAGTCGGAGAACCATCCGAAGAGCACAGAGAAATGACGGTTAATTCGGTTCAGTATTCTCCTTCTGGCTTGCATTATGCTTCTGGCTCCTCTTCCGGAACATTTCGCATCTGGGGCCTACTCGCTGGTCGGGCAGTGACTCAGCTACAAGTTGATCGTGATTATTTCGAAGATCCATCCCCATCCACATGGGTTGCATATTCCCTCCGCGGTGAACAAGTTCTATCCTGCTCCGAATTGGGTACTCTGTACATTTGGGACGCGAGCGTCGCCAAGACAGATGTGCAGACACGCGTCGGTAATTCCGCTAATGTCGAGCGGACCCTGCACACTATAGATCTTGACCGTGCTTCTGACAATCCAGATATTGTTGAATCCGTTAAGAAGGTTGGCGAAGCACATACTTCCCGAACAGCAGACAAGTCGCCTGAGGGTCATCATAAAGAAGTTTCAGCATTGGCATACTCTCCTGATGGCGCATATATCGTATCTGGATCTGACTACAACACCCTGTGTCTCTGGGATGCTCGCACTGGCAGAAGGGTCGGACAACCGCTCGAGGGTCACACTGGCATCATCTCGTCGGTATCAGTCTCCCCCGACGGCACCCATATTGTATCTGGCTCTCATGACAACACTATATGCATCTGGGACGTTCACACCTGCGCGACGCTCGGAACGCCGCTCATCGGTCACACCGGTGGGGTCACATCAGTCTCGTACTCTCCTGATGGTGCTCACATTGCGTCTGGCTCTTGGGACAAGACCATTCGTATTTGGGACGCATACACCGGACGGGTGGTAGGACCACCGCTCGTAGGCCATAAATATGAAGTCAATTCCGTGTCATATTCGCCTGGTGGTGCCTTTCTTGTTTCCGGATCTTATGATGGAACTGTACGAATCTGGAACACACAGACTGGCAAAACGGTAGGGCACCCACTCCTAGGCCATGAAGATCGGGTTGAGTCAGTTGCGTACTCGCCTAATAGCTTGTACATTGTGTCTCGTTCCAATAATACTGCATGTGTCTGGGACGCATACACTGGCAGTATGATTGGGCAGCCCCATAAATTTTGCCGCGATCAGTTTTATTCTATCTCATACTCTTCCGCCGGCGCCAATCTCTCTGTTAGCTTTTTGAACGGGGCTATCCATGTCTCACATACCTATGCTGACCGGGACTTGGTAGCGCCATTCAGACTACTAGATCATGGTGGTAACGATGGTGATAACGAGTATTTGACGACCTGTGTATTCTCTCCCGACGGTACCTACGTTGCTTCTGGCTATGAAGACGGCACTATCCGGCTCTCGAGCATCCACGTTCGCCAACTCCTAGATGCCGAGATGAAGTCTCACGGTGACCAGCCTTGTGCTGTTGAACAGTGCACTTGTAGCGGTCAGTGCCTTTTTCCAAGTATTATCACCCCCGTCTAACTTTTCTTCACAGCATGCGCATTTCACTCAGACTGGGGTACCTGGAAGCTCGACAAGGATGGGTGGGTAACGACGGGAAACTCTCAGAAACTGATCTGGGTTCCAGACAACCTACGCAAGTCACTACAACTTCCACACAACACTACTTTGATATCGAGAGGTGGCGCGCTGCAGCTTGACTTTAGCAGCGCCAAGGTCGGAACAAGCTGGTCCGAGTGCTATTCTCCATGAGCTTAGACGGCGTGATTGTTCGATGTGTAATTGTGGCTCTTGGTCGTACGCGGCTCTGCTGCTGTCTGTATATGTATACTTCGGTTACAACGAGCATCGTCTGGTTTAACACTTGATGTCTATACCTTGATATTTGTAAACTAAGTAAATATACACATTGTTTAGAATAGCGACGACCTGATACGCAAGTCGAAGGAGCGGGAACAGTAGGCCGGTTATACCTACACAGCTAGTGGACGCTTCGACCAGGCCTCCCGGTTGTCTTTCGCAGGCGAAAGAGTAGCCTCGGTCCTGAGAATTGCCGAATAATTCCCCGAGTACCGGAACTATGAGGATGTCATGCCGCAACACGAGACGGCGTAAACGACCGAGTGTATGCTGAGACTAGACAGCCGATTGGAAATTACGTGCGTCGATCAAGGGTCGATCAATCCGAGCAAATCGGTCGCCACTCACTAGACTCGTGACCAGTCCCTGAATTCGCACTCCGAGCCCCCAAAACGAGACCAAGAGGGCAAGCTCATTCAGAGACTGGGAAAGCCTTCATCAAGAATCTGACCCCCCCATCGATTCATTGCAAAGCAGAGCGCGGTTCATTACAAAAGTTTGTAATGAACCCCCAGCCCCCCCTCCCGTCCTGTTTATCTCAGAACTCCATCGGGTGAGCATATAAAAACCTTTCGGCAATCGTTCTGGGAGTTCATATATGAATTTGTACTATTTTTATCCGAATCATAAATGTGTATATACATGTATTTTATGTATCGCAAGGCGAACACATCGCATTTTCGGCCGGAAAACGGGCCAGGAGTACGGTCGACGGCTTCATGAGTGCCCTCGCTAGAGTGGGAGTCACATATGGATGGGTGCCAGCCTGTTCGTCGACGTTGGACTCGGCGAGTGACTGAGCTTCACAGCCACCCTACGTTTGGAGTTACCAGTCGACGTTCTGAGCGTTACGTTTGGTGACACTTGTGGGCTCACGTGCGAGGGTGGCTGAAAGAGGTTTGAATGTATGTTAAACTATAGCGGTATAAACTGCCATGGTTTATTCAGCTACAAAGATACATGATGAACGGGGGAGCCATAGCGCTCCCCCACAGAGCAACATTGAAGGCTTTAACCCCTGGCGCGAGGAATGCACTCCTCTGTCGGTTTAGGGGCAACCTCAGACGACAAAATGGACGATGCTACATCTTCCGTGCCGTCAATTTTCTCCCCAGCGATTGGTCTCCGTCCACCGGAGACGCAACCTGGTACCGGGCTACACCCCTCGCCTGCAGCCTCAGAGTACCCGGACTACCTCTTGGGTAGCTTTCTTGGACTCGGTCGACTGCTTTAGCCACCATCCGCTTTACCACGCCAACCGTCTCCGTCACTCGGTTCTGCCACGGTCAGCTTGGTGCCAGCTCATGTCCGGTATTTAATTTTGCTCTCACCTCTTGGCTGCTGGTCTGCTAACGGACAGTCCGGTTTGTATAACGGCGACCAGATGGCGACCGACCAGATTCACAGGGCGGTTCACAATCGCTCAAATGACGTTGATGTGTATGAACCAGCAGTGCGCAGGAGCTGCGAGCACCGAGTACTTTTGTAGCGCAGACGAGGCGAACGACAGCAACGAATCCTGGGAGTGGCTCGCCAGGATTGCTCCGTGTGTAGATGTCCTACGACACTGGGCGACCGATAGGGCATGAGGCACAGCTCTGTCTTGAGCAACGACGACATTCAGCTGCTAGCCGCAAGCCTGCGCGACCATCGGGTGTACGAACTCGACCCAGGTCGCGCATGCGATCCGGAAGACTTGCTGCCAAAAGATGTCATATCGGAGGGCTATCGACGGCTGGCGCATGGGTCAAGAAGGACGATCCACAACTACAACGAATATTTCAAGAACTTACAAAAGCAATTCAGGATATCCCCTCTGAGCTCAGCGGCCGCACAAGGCACTCCCGGCCAGCACCCATCACCCGAAGGGAGTGCCCCAGAGCCCGGTGCTGGCGGACAAGATGACACGGCGGACCCCGCCCAAGACGCCGCTGACGGGGAGGCGGGCACTACAGACGACGACACCGAGGAGAAGAACGACGATGGTGACGAGGAAGATGACGTCGCGGAGTTGTTTGATTGGGAACAAATTGAGAAGGATATCGCTGGGCTTGGCTTTTCGGATGAGGAGGTGGACGAGGACGAAGAGTCAGATTCGGACGAAGATTTGAAGTCTGACGATGATGTCTCTCCTGGTGAAGAGTTTGACTCTGACTAGGGCGTGTGATATGGGCCATGTATAAACGAGCGTCTGTAGGAATATAAGCGAATGTGTCTACTACAAATAGGATATATCGACGCACCGGTCCGTGAATGATATCCGTGCGTTTGCACGCAGCCCAGCCATTGTGGGCGGATTGATAGGCGGCGGTGCTTACGTCCGAGGCTCGGACGTGTTGACTTTGCTCGGGAACCCAATACGCCCCTCGCATTCACGCTCGAACGCACTCTGTACACATGCGATCAACCTTTGAACGTCTAATAGTCGTCCGGTCAGCACTTACTATCTTTAATTATCCGCCCGCCCACCCTCACAAGTGCCCTAGACGTAACTGGTCAAATTCCGACAGCGGTGGGCAAGATCAAATCAGAAAGGTACAAGATGGCGTGTTGAGATGAAGCAAAGAGGCCTCGGGTTTGTCTGGGGCAGGTTTCGCGCCGTTTGAGAGAACGTAGCGCGAGAAAACCCGGCTACGGGACGTGGGGGTAGGCCGAACCAGCCTACAAGCCTCGGAGCGCCGAAAACCGTGGACCCGGGCCACGTTCGCGTGACAAGTCGTGACGGGTCTCCAGCGTAGCGGCCAGCTCAGCTCACCTTTCGACGAGCGAATGTACCAGTAAAAAAGCGAAACACTCTCAAACATCGTTGCGAGCACTGCGTAAATTTCCTACATTTTTAACATTAAGCCTCGGGCTACAAGTCACGATACGTATCAATCCGAGTCGAACAGAGGCGGAGAAAGCCGGACCCCCACTTTCTGATGCGCCAGGAGTGATTTTGAGCATGTATCAAGGTGGTTTTGTGTCGGCGAAGGGGGGAACCTGCTGGTCGCTCGATTTTGTAGACTGGGTCAGATTTGATTGCAAGGTGATCCCAGCCTCTCATTTGGTGAGGTACGAACCCTGAGAGACCCGAGAGGCTGGTAGCGAGCCTAGCCACTCACCATGATTCACATTGCTTTTGCTCCCCAGCCATGCGTTCTGTACTCCCCACACTTGTGCGTCCCCTTGGTAGGCTTGGCTCCTGCTGCGACTACAGCTCCTGCAGCAAGGCGCGATGACTACCCCGAGTCCCAAGATCACGCGTCTCCTAACGCCTCGATCTTGTTCATCCGGTTGGCCCACCTCACGGCGATCGGCTCTGCACCTCCGTTTCCTAACCAACCAACGCTCACCACTACCGTCGATTTCCCTTCAATGCCAGAACCCAAGGCTGCGTGATTACCAATATGTATCGTCGCCTCAACGGCGCGCGAATATACACTACAGCCGCGATCCTCGAGGTCGCCGCCTTGAGTGAGACAACTCTCGCCCCTTCGTCGGGATCTACGGCTAGCTCTGAATCCTAGTAGCATCTGCAGCAGCCAGTCGCGTTGCAGATCTTGTCGGACGACGCGGTAAGCTATTCACAGGGGCGGTTGTATAAGTTGTCGTCAGCGGCGCCATCCAGACGTTGACCAGCGGGTTTCAAGCGATAACGTCAGGGTCTAAATTGAGGAATCTCGGCGTAGGTATGCTCTCATGAATCTCAGGACTGGCTAATTCTGACCTCCTGTTGATAGCACGCGGTTCTGCGCTAGTAGAACGATTGTACAAATCTACTCGGGAGAATCTTTCACGCCGAATCAACATGATAGACTTCTTGCGCAGCTTTTGGCTTCACACTTCTCTCCTGAACTACTTCTCAGCGTGGATACTCACTTATATAGAGCTTGCGGAGAACACCATCCGATACGCAACCTCCGTCGTGCTCACAGCTCTCTGGCTCGTGTTGTTGGATCGGATTGCCGTATAAGAACGAGGGAGGGGCTGATTACCTCCGCTCTTTCCTGAAGTGGGATATGTGTTGGCGCCTGCTCCTCTTGATGCAACGCGCAATCAGTGCTATTCTAGCAGCTTGGCTCTCTGCGCCTCTCGGACAGTTCTCTGTGAGTGAAGCCTCGGACGTATGTTTCACGTGACCTCGTTAAACTAACGATCTCATTTGGCTAGTAGACCCCATGAACGTGACGAAGATCGACAGGTCATTAACGGCTTGCGTGATGGGGACCGTGGTGACATCCGAGTAGAGGCGGGGTTCAATAAGGCCGAAGATATGGTCGGGGAGGGTGTGAGGGTCTCGGTGGATAGAGTCAGGGAAGACCGCGCTGGTTTACTTTTCACTCATAGTGGCTTATGGAAGAGTGGTTTTGTCTCTTGATGTGTAGGAGATACAAGCAACGCGTTTTAGCCGCCATATCTTCGCGAAGGTTTGCCCAACTAGTACGTGCTTGGACTGTCGTTTGCACGCTTTCTGACTCTTTGCACTTTAGAATGGTACTGGCAGCAAGATCACAGTCTGAGGTCTATGTCGATGTGTTGACTCTTCATTCTCCGACAACCAGTCCAAACCACACTCGTGAGTTACTGACTTATACGTTCTCTTGGCGGTTATATAAAATCGTCATCTGTAACTTTAGTTCGTGGATCACCGAATCTACAAGCTTAAATCCGAAGCTGACGCGGACCTATAGGCTGGATAGACTCGTCGGACGGCAATTCTTATGACCGACATTAACAGCCTCGTCTACGCGCTAAATACCGTCCCAGTGTAAGTCTAGTGCTGAACTCTCAGGCTCTCATCGTTTGCTAAATCAAGCTCACAGTTGGTATCTGGCTGACGTTTTGGGTGGCCAGACTATTCTTATGTTGATGCTGTCGTCGTATGCTCCGTTACTACGCCCGTATATGAGTAGCTTAGCCATCATTTACCCCTCCAGATGGCATGCGCCCTTGCCTCAACCAGATAGTTCATGCATATCGACCGAGTGTACCCTCAAACGTTGCGGTCGCAAGTGTAGTCATGTTCGACGTTGCGTTTGGATTAGGTATGTTTTGGTGGTAATTAGCCTTGAGGTTCGAGGCTTACTCTAGTGATGTAGTTGGGGACCTTTGCCCTAACCACAAATTTGGCTGCTCGCTGGATCATGTCGCTTGGATTTCGTATGAGGGGTGTTTCGATGTCGACCGCGACGATACGTCATGCCAAAATTAGGTATCAAGGTTAGAGTTTGATGTCCATCCAGGATCGGCTGATCGGCTGGATTGTCGATCAAGTCACCCAACGATACAAGATGACATCACATGGTGTCTGTACCCTACGTATGCGTTTTTTTCGTCTTCGCAGCCTTATCTCCGGTATGTATGCTGTCTGTCGGGTGTCTGTTGAGACTAACTTGAGCATGGTAGCGTACTCCTTATATCTGGCGACCAAAGGAATTCTGCGTGAGGAGATGGGTCTCTCCTGTTCAGAGAAAGCGAAGCCACTATAACAATCGATTATCAGCACAACTTGTCGGGCTAGTTTTACTGAAAGCATGCTTGCGACTTGGAACATAACTTTCCGACTCTATATTCATTGCGTTGCTGAACCATACACTTGCGGGAGGAAATAGTTATAATCGGGTCATCAAAGGTACGTACGGTTTTCCCCTCATGTTTCTATGCGCTAGTCTTATAAACCCCTACCCGATCTCCACTCCTATTTGTGGCATCATGACACACTAGGAAGACGAAACAAACCTCGCCTTGAACACCCCTTCCCAGTCGACATACATCTCTTCGACTACCTAGCAATAATCGCAAACGACGAAACTATCACTATTGCACCAAACATCTGCCGCCGCACCGGTGTATGACCTGATTTGTTCTGTTGACGACGAAGACGATGAATAATTCCGTCGCGCGTCTACGAAGCCTAAGCCACACAGGCCCCAACTATAGTTGCATTGATGATTTGGAGGGGAAGTACAAGAATATCGTGTCAATCGAGGGCGGGAATGGGGTGATGTTCCGAATGCGGGCGATGTGAACAAGGGACTGTAGCCAGGTTGGACGGGTTGGCGTGGAAGCCCAGTGTGAGCCACCGATAGTCTCGTCCTGCAAAGATATCTGGCAGTTAGAATTTTATGAGGTTTCCTGGAATACATGCAGCATTCTCTGTAGGGCTTCTGCTCGTTGGGAAGGATATCACATCTACAGGCCCATTCAACAGCCTGTCCGTTCATTAGTCACATTTTTGGCATTTCTTGAGGCTTAGATTGTGCCACGAGGTGGCTATTCGAAATCGCTTAGCGCCGATCAACCCAAGCCAGAGGATCCGGTACCATCCATCCTTGCTCTTGACCACCACACGCTCTGCCGCCCCGCACGTCACGCTGCCCCCCAGCCAACCGACTCCCACCACCGCTACCATATTTCATGTACGGCACACAGCCTTTTCTTACCATCGAGACTGAATCCCATCTACACCTCGCGTCGATCATTTTGTATCTCCGCGCCCTCGGCCAAGCAATACTCGCCGTAGTCGCTGACACTCGTCTGACGCTAATGGCGACCTTGATGGCCACGTCTGTGTCTCCGCCAACCCCGACTGTCGACACGATTGCGGTATCAAAACCGAGCAACTACGAGGGGACTGGCATCCGGGCGGGGGCGTCTGGATATGACCAAGGGTGAGTAATGCTGCTCGCCGCCAGCTTGTTGGCTTGTTAACCGGCCATCGGTTTAGCATCATGTCTGGGGCCATCACTGACCCTCAACTCAAAGCCTACTTCAAACAATCCGATATCTATCAAATAGGCACTATGGTTGCGATACTAGAAGTTGGTGCCTTTAGTAAGAAACAGGTTTGATCGCTTCGTCGGAAACTACGGCTAAACCATATTCAAGTCACATCTATAGCGGCCGGTCGCATTGCAGACATTATCGGGCGGCGCAGGACACTCTTCGGAGGGGCAGTCGTGTTTGTTGTTGGCGGCGTCATTCAGACATTCACGAACGGGTTCCGAATGATGGTGCTTGGCCGAATCGTGAGCGGTTTCGGCGTGGGCATGCTTTCGTAAGTCTCGTGGTCATTGGATTGGGCCTCCTATCAATAACATGCGGCTCGAATAGGACGATTGTGCCGATCTACCAGAGCGAAATCTCACCCGCTGAATATGTGAGTCTTTTTGCGCGTCTCCCAGCTCCACAGTTCTTACTTAGATCGGCCTCTAGCGTGGGATGCTTGCTTGTATAGGGTTCACGGGAAACATCGTTGGGTACGCGTGGTCGGTGGTGCGTACAGCTCTCTAACCCGCCTTGTCAGGTTGGAACAACTTACATGAACGAGCAGTGGGTCGATTACTTTTGCTCCTTCCTAGAGTCAGATGTGTCCTGGCGCCTACCCCTCTCTATGCAATGCGCGACTGGTAGTATTCTGGCAGCTGACTCTTTACTCCTACCGGAAAGTCTTTGGTGAGTAAACTATTAGACACGCCTTTCGCAGACCCCACTAACTCGACGAGCTAGTTGGCTGATAGGCACCGATAAACTCGATGAAGGCCGACGAGTCGTTGATGACCTGCGTGGCGGGGACCCGAACGACATTCGAGCAGAGGCTGAGTTTAATGAGATTAAGAACATGGTCGAGAAGGATGTGAGTGCTCGGGTGCCCGTTTAGGAAGCTGTCTGCTAACTTACCTTTCATGTTCAGGGACTTGTAGGTGACCGGTCCTATATATCGATGTGGAGGAGATACAAGCAGCGTGTTTAATTGCCACGTATTCGCAAGCTTTTGCCCAACTAGTGCGTACCATAACTCATCGTTTGTGTGCTCCTCTGACGCCGACATTTCAGAACAGGATCAACGGCAAAATCTTCATTCAAGGTAACATTTGAGGTCGCAAATAATTGTACATCTTTCAATAGTGATCTCATACTACGCTCGTGAGTTGCATGTTCCTACATATTCTTAGCCATGGGTCTGATATCATTGTTTGTAGTCTTGGTTTTCGAACGTAAGCGTGACGAATAATAGATCAAACCTGGAGCTAACGTGACTTCGGAGGCTGGATGGATTGGTTGGGAGGCCATTCTAATGACCGGCATCAACGGCATCATCTACGTGCTGAGCACTGTCCCAACCTAAGCCCGATTTTGAACTCTAGGACTAGAACTATCCACCAAATCAACTGCTTAGCTGGTATTTTGTTGACGTCTGGGGTCGCCGAGTAATTCTTATGTCGGGCGTAGCTGTTGTAGGTCCCGTCCTTGCACCTATATTTGAGCGGCTTAACCCATATCTACGTTATCTAGATGGCATATGCCCTCGCTTCAACCGGATGGTTTATGTATATCGACCAAGTATACACTCCCGATGCTGTGGTTGCGTGCGTTATCATGTTCAATGCTGCGTTTGGATTTAGGTACGTGTTATATGATAATCAGCATCGAGGTGCGAGGCTTACTGTCGTAACGCAGTTGGGGGCCCCTGCCTTGGTTGTACCCTCCGGAAGTAAGCACGGTTACAATCAAGGTCGGAACTAGACATTGATACAACTTCTCGCCAGATCATGCCACTCGCATTCCGTGCCAAGTGTGTTTCGATGTCGACTGCGACGGTACGTCTTGCCAAAATTAGACATTAAGGTTAGAGTTTGATGGAGCGACCCCATCTAGAACTGGCTGTTCAACTGGATCGTCGGTCAAGTCACTCCAGCGCTACAAGAAGTGATCACATGGCCGTTGTATCCTATGCATGCGTTCTTTTGTCTTTGCAGCCTTATCCTTGGTACGTGTGCCATTTTTTGTGGCGTCTATTGGGACTAACTCGAGCCCGGTAGTGTACTTTCTTTACCCCGAGACCAAGGGGATTCCGCTCGAAGAGATGGACATAGTGTTCGGAGAAGGTAACTGATATCTAACACCTTGTTTCAATCCTAAACTCAGTTCTCGTACACAGAACCAACTCCAGGAGACGATGACGATGACTCTGAAACATCCTCGCTCGTCCGTGGTCGCCCTCGTACCTATGATTCTCCAGCCGGTTCCGACGCTCCAGTCCCGCTCCGGCCGGAGGAAAGGGAGGGTGGTTGAAAAGCATGTTTGGTGGTGGGAGTGGGGGACAAAAGTATCAAGCTGTGCCGAGTGAAGGCGGAGAGGGTGTGTAGCAACTACAGGAGCTAGGTAGGGTGAGTGGTAGTCAGGTTAGATGACCGAAGAGATCTAGTACCTAGATAATAATATAAGCTAAAATCCAGCACGCTCAAGGCTGATTGGCTATGCTATGGAGAGCTATGTAACCGCTCGGCCTGGAAGAGACCCACCTACACTTTACTACCTTTGTTTATTTTGTCTTCCAAGGATTTCAATACCAGTTTGGTGTAAATAAGGAGGCATGATACTATTGAAATTTGAACGGCGCTAATAGAGATCCTGAGCTGGGGTCTATTTCCCAAAATGATGCAACAACGGATTCAGGTGGCCATAACGCGCGCGCACTATCCCATTTTATTGCGTTAAACTCATGTAGACTACTCTGGCCGGCGCCCACGTCCATGATTTCGCAAAAGTACGAGTTATTTGCTGAAGGAACGAGGGCGTTATGCCCAAAATAACTTCAGCCGAACTGTCTCGTATTTGTGTCTGTTTGGCGCTAGCTCAGGGTCTCTGATGCTGTGACGTGAAGCTTACTGCTTAAGCGCCTGAGAGTCAAAGTTGACCAGTGCGACCACACCAGCATATTCACTCTAACTATCTCCTCTCTCTAAAGTGTCCTGTCAGACATCTGGCAATACTGCGTAACCAAGAAGGCTAGAAAAACTCTGTCTGACCCATCTCATTGCAGTCACACACCTCGCCCAACCGTCTCGGTAATGATTTATCCTTCCAACGAGACTTCACTACCAACAAAACACCTTTGATCTCGTAACGACACGTGAGGACATCCATGAGTCCAACCTCACAAGCTGGGGCCATAAACTCAAACCCGACGACATCCGGTGCGGCTCGAGGGGTCAAGCGGAAGGCTTGGGCTGGGCTAAAGACCCTCGGTAGCGTGCTAAGTAAAAGTGCTGGCACGTTTGGGCCGCTGAAGTCGGCCGTTGACGATGTATCCCGAATCGTGGATATCCTTGAGGTACGCTACCTCTCAGCCTAGCGCCTAGACGAGATACTGAAGACGCGCGGACGCAGAGCACTGCTCTGGGTCCAGATGTTGGCGACCCGCTGATGGATGAGCTGGACACCCTGTTCAACGACGTGGCTAGATATCTTGACGGACCCACATCTCCATCTATGATGTCGAGCATTCGGGATTTCGCAGAGTGAGCGAGACTTGCGCCGGAAGAGCCTATACTAATAGTTGAGTGTAGCGGGATCAAAAAGGAAATGGAAGCTATACAGGGCAAACGCCAGAGAACAGGAGCCGGGAAACTAGAGAGTGCGATGGGACGAGAAGCTGAAGCCACGGAGTGCTATGTTCGAATCCAGAGGCTGCTATCGCGACTAGCTGTAAGTGCCCACTCGCTTTGACGACTACCTCATACTCACATATACCTAGCTGAACGCAAACCTGGGTATGTGGAAGACCGCCAACGAGGAGGTCACGGTGTGTCACGAATGACAGCTTTTGGTACCTGCGTTAATCATGTCCACGGCTGCTTTGCAGGAGCGGCTTCTGAACAAACTGCCAGACTCACCGGCGGCAAAGTACTGCTCGAACGAGTCGGTCAACCTCGGACGAGGTGAATGTACGAAAGATACGCGTACCGAACTACTGGGACAGGTACGATCTTGGGCATGTGATGAGAAAGCTGAGAAGATATACTGGCTGAACGGCATGGCTGGCACGGGCAAGACTACGATCGCATATAGCTTATGCAAGTACCTCCAGACCACGCAGAAGCTCGGCGCTAGCTTCTTCTGCTCTCAGCGTCTGCCTGCATGTCGAGACGTCAATCGGATTTTGTCCAGCATCACTTATCGACTGTCTCGCTTCTCGCCTGCATTTCGACAGGCTCTATCTCGTGCGCTAGAGCGGGACGATGACGCATACAACCAAGTGCTGGAGCAACAGTTCAGCGATCTCCTGGCTGTGCCGCTGCGAGAAGTAGTAGCAGCGTTTCCCACCAACGTAGTGATCGTGATCGACGCTCTGGACGAGTGCGACGACCAAGGCGGCGTAGCGAAGGTCTTGACAACCTTGCTGTCCCACGCGGCAAGGCTTCCGGTGAAGTTCTTCGTCACTAGCCGCCCGGAGCCGAAGATCGTCGATCAGATGCGAAAGAGAGAAGCTGAAGGACTGCGGCTGGAGCTGCGTCTGCATGAGCTGGAGAGTATGGTCGTACGACAAGACATCGCCACGTATCTGAGAGCCAAACTGGCCCCTGCTGGACTCTCCGAAGCCGAGCTGAGCATTTTAGTACAGCGATCCGGGGTACTGTTCATCTACGCCGCAACTGTGGTCCGGTTTATCGAGTTCGATGACTTCGCCCGCAGCAAGCAGCGGCTGAAACTCGTGCTTCACACTCCGTCCACCTCGACTAACGAGAGCAACGAAGCCCTAGACGAGCTATACACTACCATCCTAAAGACTGGACTAGAGCTAAAGGGATTGGCACACGCGGAAAAAGAGGCACAGGCAACTTTGCTGAGACACGTAGTGTGTGCCCGAGAGCCGCTATCGCTGGATGTCATGGCTGGTCTACTCCAAGCTGAGAGCACGGAGCAGGTGTCAACTTCGCTCCGCCCGCTACAGTCGGTGCTGAGTGTGTCAGAGAGTGGGGCCATCGGCACACTGCACGAGTCGTTTCCGAGCTACCTGCTCAATCCCACTCGCTCCGGCAGGTTCTACTGCAATCCTGGTCAACACCATGCTCAGATGGCTCAACGATGCTTTAGTCTGATCAAGGTACCGAACCCGCCGTTCAACATCTGCAAGCTCGAGTCGTCGTATCTGCTTGACAAGGAAGTACCTGATCTTGACCGGAGGACGGACAAGGCAATACCACAGGCGTTATTGTATGCGTGTAGGTACTGGGCCACACATCTCGAGCTTGGAGACCACAGTCATAACATTTTCCCTCTGCTGTATGAGTTTTTATCGGAGCGACTGCTGCTGTGGATGGAAGTTATGAACCTGAAGAAGCACATGTGGGAGGGGGTAGGCGCATTGCGTCAAGCGCAGAGGTGGTGCAAAGTGCGTGATTGACAGATATCTGATGTACGGACACTGATATGAAATAATCGACAGGGACGTGCATGCTCGGACGACTTGCAGCTACTTGTACGAGACGCGAAACAGTTCGTATCCGCGGCAGTACCTGGCCTGGTTTTGCGTAGTACGCCTCATATATACATCTCGGCATTGGCATTCTGGCCGAAGTCGAGGTTGGTGACGAAACACTACCTGCCGAGGTTTCCGGGACTCGTGAAGGTCACAGGAACGGCAAATCTAGCAAGACACGAGCTCACTCCTGCGATTGTGGACTTCTCTGTAAATGAGGTATGGGGGTTCGCATGCTCACCGAATAGCAAGCATATCGCCTTCGTTGACAAATCATGGGGTCTCACAATATGGAATATTGGCACCGGTCAACGCGAAACTAGTAGTGGGGAGATCATGGGATTGAATTGTTTTGCATTCTCCCACGATGGTTTGCATGTTATGCTGGGCCGCAATAGCGGTGCCGTATGGATCTGGGACATGCAAACTCACGAGACGATGGGAGACCCGCTGAGATGCCACAGTAAACACCCGATCCGGTCAATTGTGTGCTCCCATGATGGAGAACACATCTGTGCTGGCTCTCATGACAATTACGTATATATCTTGAGCAGACGCACCGGTCAGATCATAGCATCTCTACCTGGTCACACCTACGGGGTTCGATCGGTTGTGTACTCTCCTGATGGTGCATACATCGCATCCCTCTCATGGCATGGTGACGGAGCTATACGTATCTGGAATGTATACTCTAGCTACACGCTCGAACGCTTGCTGAGCGGCAACCCAGAAGCGGTCAATTCGATCTCGTTCTCTCCTGATGGCGCTCATGTCGCATCTTTATCTTCGTGCAGGAATATCATACGCGTCTGGGATGTACGTACCGGGGAACCGGTCGGAGAACCACTCAAATGTCAGAGTCTTGAGTGGTTCACCTCAGCTCAATATTCTCCCTCTGGATTGCACCTTGTTTCTGGATTACGTGGCGGTGGTGTTTACATCTGGGACCCACTCACTGGTCGGATTCTCACTCGGCTGCTTGAACCCGGGCCTGGTACTGACCGTACACTCACATGGGTCACATACTCCCCCGATGGCGAACAACTCCTGGCCTGGTCCAGTTTGGGTTCTCTGCACATCTGGGACTGGAGGGCTGTCGAGGCAGAGGTGCAGAGGTGCATCGATGATTCTGTCAAGGTAGAGTGGGCTTTGCACACTGAACTTGATGGTGCCACCGCTGGGTTAGACGCCATTGATGGTGTTGAGCGCGTTAGCGAAGCACACACTCCTCAAACGGCAGACAAGTTGCCTGAGTGTCATCATCAAGAAGTCTCAGCACTAGCATACTCTCCTGATGGCGCATACATCGTATCTGGATCTGATGACTGCACCCTGCGGATCTGGGATGTACGCACCGGCGGAGTGGTTGGGCAGCCCCTTGAGGGTCACACTGCTAGTATCTCGTCAGTATCTTTCTCCCCCAATGGTGCCCGTATCGTATCTGGCTCCCGGGACAAGACCATACGCATCTGGGACGTTAGCACCTGCACAATGCTCGGAGCGCCACTCAAAGGTCACGCCAGCACGGTCAAATCAGTTTCGTACTCTCCTGACGGTGCTTACATCGCATCTGGCTCTTGGGATATGACCATACGTATCTGGGATGCATACACTGGACAGATGGTAGGATCACCGCTCATAGGTCATACTCACTGGGTCAACTCGGTGTCATACTCACCTGACGGTGCCTTTCTTGTTTCCGGATCTTTTGATAGTACTCTACGAATCTGGGATACAAAAACTGGTGATATTATAGAACGTCCACTCGAGGGTCATAAATGCTATCCGGTTAAGTCAGCCGCGTACTCTCCTGACGGCTTGTACATTGCGTCTTGTTCTGAGGATACTGTATGTGTTTGGGATGCATACACTGGCAGCATGGTCGGGGAGCCTCCGAAACTCCACGGCTGCAATTGGCTTCACTCTATCTCATACTCTTCTGCCGGTGCAAACCTCTCTTTCAGCTACCTGAGAGGGGCTATCTGTATCTCGCATGCTCATACTGACCGGGACTTGGTTCAGCCATTCACACTAGATTATAGTGAAGCTAGATTGACAAGTTGTACATTCTCCCCCGATGGCACGCATGTTGCTTCTGGTTATAGGGATGGTACCATCCGAGTCTCGAACATCCACATTCGCCAGGTTCTGGACGCCAAGATGCGGTCTCATGGCGATTGGCCTTGTGCTGTTGAGCCATGCACATGTAGTGGTCAGTGCCCTTCTCCGAGTTTTATCACTCCCGCCTAACCTTCCTTCGCAGTATGTGAGCCTCACTCAGACTGGGGCACCTGGGAGCTTGACGAGGATGGGTGGGTGGTGACGGAAAACTCTCAGAAGCTGATCTGGGTTCCAGACAACCTACGCTCGTCACTACAACTTCCACACAACACAGCTCTGATATCGAGAGACGGCGCGCTGCAGCTTGACTTTAGCAGCGCCAAGCTCGGAGAAAGCTGGTCTGAGTGCTATACCCCATAACCTTGGATCGCATGGTTGTTTGATGTGTAGCTTGTGCCTCAGGCCGGCCGCCTAACGTTCTGCTCCTGTCTGTATCACTATACTGTAATAACGACAAGTAGCGTCTAATTCCTATACACATCGATTGCAATCTGAGGCCCAGAACCTCAGATTCAACAGATATCCTGGACTAGATAGGGGTAGGCGGATCGAGGCCATCCCGACAGGAAAGGCGGTGTGGCGAAGGGACCACCTTACTACAGGGGTGTTTGGCTCTGAGTATTTTAGGGCCCGGATGTGGTCTGGAGCCAGACTGAGCTTATCAATCAGGGCTATCTGAGCGCTCTCAAACTCCTGAACAATTTACGATATCTGAGCTCAGATCGATTGTCATGTTTGACCGGACCTACTGCAGCCAGCCTGACTCAAGTACCGTCATACTACATAGCTCAAAGCAGTGACCACCTTGTACGCATGGAGTGGGAACAGTGGGGTCATAAGAAGCGACCGAGAGGACGCTTAGAGGCCACGCAGCCATGCCATTAGATGTTCTTTGCCGGCGAGAGAATGGCCTTGGTTTTCTATGCTGAGAAATGCCGATTATGAAAAATCTAATTTAGCAAGGACTTACGCATCCACTTTGGATGTACGCGTACGCGTACATACCGAAATGCTCACTAAGCTTGATCTGACTCGAACATTTTTCGTATATAAAATGTAGCTTTCGTCTCGCTGTAGCTGCATCGTTTTATATCGTTTTCAATACCAGCCCCCGCTTCCTGCGCATACTCGCTAAGCCATAGCTTTGAGTGTCCGAACCTTTCGGAGCAATCCTCAACAGATTACTACCCTAAAGTACACAAAGCATGAGCAAGATGTATCTCAATAAGGCACCACAACCAACCGATGAGACGTATGACACTGAGAGGCTGAATACTCAATTTGAAATTATATGCATCGATCAAGGGTCGATCAATTCGATCGCAAGCCAACGGATCTCCGCCACGCACTCTTTCCCCCCACGCTTGTTCGTCCTCCTCGGCAGGCTCACCCCTGCTGCGACTACAGCTCCTCTGGTAAAACACGATAGCTACCCCGAGCTCCGAGACCGCGCGCCCCTCAATGGCTCGATGTTGTTCTCCTGGGTGGCCTACCTCACCGGGATCAGCGCCGTGCTACTGTTTCCTGACCGATCGACTCTCGTCACCGCCGCCGATTTCCCCTTCGACACCAGAACCTAAGACTGCGTTTTTAACAACTCGCCTCGTCGATACGACCATCCCAACAGCACGCAACCTGACATGAGCTACCGAGCATACACCACAGTCGCGATCCTTAAGGTCGTTGCCTTGAGTGAGTCAACTCTCGCTCCTTCATTAGGATTCACGGCTAACTCTAAATCCAAGTAACGTGTATAGCAGCTAGTCGCGTTGCAGATCCCGTCGAACGGCGCAAAACGCCTTCACAGGGGCGGTTGTAGTTGTCGTTAGCGGCACCATCCGGACTTCACTAACGGGTTTCGAGTAAGAGCATCGGGCTCTATAATGATAAATCTTGGCGTGAACATTCTCTCGTGAGTCCTAAGACTGGCTGATTCTGAGCTCTTGTTACTAGCACGCGACTCCAGCAGAACGATTGTGCAAATCTACCAGGGAACTACCAGAGAGAATCTCTCTCGCCGAATTAATATAGCAGACTTCTCGCGCAGTTTTTGATTTTACACTTCTTACCTAAACTGGTTCTCGGTGTCGGATACTCGCTTGTATAGAGTCTACGGGGGACACTGTCGGATACGCGCCCTCCGTTGTGCCCGCACCTCTCTAGCCGGTATTGTCGAATCGAATTACCAGATATATATGAGGGAGGGGTTGATTAGCTCTGCTTCTCTGGATGCAACGCGTAATCAGCAGCATTCTAGCAGTAGGCAGTTGGCTCCCTGCTCGCGGAAAGTTCTCAGTGAGTGAAGTGTGGGACGTATTTTTCGCGTAGCTGTGCTGAACTCATGATCTCATTTGGCTAGTAGACGCCGCGAACATGACGAAGGCCGGCGATCCATTGACAACTTGCGTGGCAAGGACTGGGGTGACATCTGAGCGGAAGCGGAGTTCAACAAGGCTGAAGATATGGCTGGCGAGAATGTGCGAGGGTCCCGGTGACTACCCAAGGAATACCGCACTGATTTACTTTTCGTGCTTAGTGGCTTGTAGGAGCGTGGTCTTATCTTTCGATGTGGAGGAGATACAAGCGGCGTGTTTCAACCACCATATCTTCGCAAGGGTTTGCTCAACAAGAGCGTGCTTAGACCTTCGTTTGAACGCCTCCTGACCCTTTGCACTTTAGAATGGCATCAACAGCGAGGTCATAATATGAGGTCTATGCTGAGGAGTGCGTTGACTCTTCATTCTCCAATAGCCATGCCGGATCACGCTCGTGAGTTAGTGACTTGTACATCCTCTCGGCGGCTATATAACATCGTTATGTGCAACTTTAGTTCGTGAACGTATGTGTATCGAATCGACAAGGTCAACTACGAGGCTGACGGGCCCAGAGGCTGGATAGACTCGCCGGGCAGCAGTTCTTTTGACCGGCATCAATAGCCTTGTCTACGTGTTAAGTATCGTCCCGACGTAAGTCCAGTTATGAGCTCCGGGGCCTCTGTCGTTTGCTAAATCGAGCTTATAGTGGGTACCTCGTTGACGTTTTGGGTGGCCAAACTGTTCTCGTGTTTGTGCCGCCGTCGTAAACCCTGTTACTGTGCTCGCATCAGAGTGGTTTAGCCATCGTTTACCTCTCCAGATCGCATGCGCTCTTGCTTCGACCGGATGGCTGATGTATATTGACCAAGCATACGCTCCAAACGCCGTGGTCGCAAACGTAGTCATGTTTGATGTTACGTTTGGATTAGGTATGTTTTGATGATAGTTGGCTTTGAGGTGGGAGACTTACTATAGTAATGTAGTCGGGGACTTTTGCCTGGGCTATAAGTATGGCTACTCGCTGGATCATGCTGCTTGGATTTCATATGAGGGGTGTTTCGATGTCGACCGCGACGGTACGTCTTGCCAAAATTAGGTATCAAAGGTTAGAGTTTGATGGCGTGATTCCACCAGGGTCGGCTGATCGGTCGGATCGTCGATCAAGTCACACCAACGATAACCAACGATACAAGAAGACGTTACATTGCGCCTGTACCCTACGCATGCGTTCTTTCGTCTTCGCAGCCCTTATCTTCGGTATGTATGCTGTTTGTAGGGTGTCTGTTGAGGCTAACTTGAGCATGGTAGCAACTCCCCGTATCCGGCGACCAAAGGGATTCCGCGTGAGGAAAGGTCTCCTGTTCAGATAAGGCGATGTTCCCTTGGTCTCCTTTGTAACAATCGACTATCAGCAGAACCTGTCGGGCTAGTTCTACTGAAAGCATGCTTGCGACTTGGAATATAGTTTTCCGACTCTGTATTCATTCCGTTGCTGAACCATATACTTGCGGGGAGAAAATAGTCACAATCGGGGCATCAAAGGTACGTACGGCTTTTTACTCATGTTTTTAAGCGCTATTCTTGCCCCTACCCGATCTTCACTCTTCTATGTGATATCATGACACACTGGGAAGACGAAACGAACCTCGCCTTGAACTCCCCTTCCCAGTCGACATACGTCTCTTCGACTTCCTAGCAATAGTCGTAAACGACGAAACTATCACTAGTGGACCAGCCATCTGTCGTCACACCGATGTATGACCCGATTCGTTCTCTTGACGACGAAGGGGACGAGTAATTCCGTCACGCGTTTACGAAGCTCGAGCCACACACGCCCCTACCAGAGCTGCATCAACGATTTGGAGGGGAAATAAAAGAGCACTTTGTCTAACGAGGGTGAGTATGGGGTGGTGTACTGGAGATGGATGGTGAAGGTAAGAGCCTGTAGCCATGTCGGACGTTGGTGTGGAAGTCTAGTATAAGCCACCGATAGTATCGTCCTACCCTACAGTTAAAAATTTATAATGTTTCACGGGATCTTCGTAGCTTTTTCGTACGGTCTCTTGTCATTTGGAGGAGTATAAAATCTACAGACTCATCCGACAGCACGCCCGCCAATCGGTCCCACTTTTGCGCATTTCTCAGAGCCACAGATAGTGCCACGAGGTGGCTATTTGAAATCGCTTAGCGCCGATCAACCCAAGCCAGAGGATCAGGTGTCATCCATCCTCGCTCTCGACCACCACGCGCCCTGTCACCCGCGCGTCATGCAATCCCTCGGCCAACTCGCTCTCACCACCGCTACCATACTTCGAGTACGGTACACAGTCTTTTCTTATGACGGAGACCGCACGCATATCCACGCCTGGTGTCGATAATCGTGTTGTACCTTTGCCTCGGCCAATAAATACTTGCCGCAGTCGTTGATTCTCGTCCGATGTTAACAGCGGCCGTGTGTCGACACGATCACGGCCTCGAAGGCGAGTAACTACGAGGGGATTGGCATCGGACTAAAGCGTTTGGATATGACAAAGGGTGAGTAATGCTGCTCGCCGCCAGCTTGTTAGCTTGTTAACCAACCATCGGTTTAGCATCATGTCTGGGGCCATCGCCAATCTTCAACTCAAAGGCTACTTCAAAAAATCCGACATCTATCAAACAGGCACTATGGCTGCAATATTAGAAGTTGATGTCTCTGGTAAACAACAAATTTGACTGCTTCGTCGGACACTAGAGCTAAACTATACTCAAGTCACATCTATAGCGGCCGGTTGCATTGCAGACATTATCGGGCGGCGCAGGACACTCTTCAAAGGGGCAGTTGTGTTTGTTGTTGGCGGCGTCATCCAGACGTCCACGAACAGATTTCGAATGATGGTGCTTGGCCGAATCGTGAGTGGTTTTGGCGTGGGTATGCTCTCGTAAGTCTCGTGGCTATTTGATAGGGCTTCCTATCAATAACACGCGGCTCGAATAGGACGATTGTGCCGATCTACTAAAGCGAAATCTCACCCGCCGAACATGTGAGCCTTCTTGCGCGTCTTTCAGCTCCACAGTTCTCACCTAAATTGGCCTGTAGTGTGGGATGCTTGCTTTTATAGAGTTTATGGGAAACATCGTTGGATACGCGTCGTCGGTGGTGCGTACAGCTCTCTAACCCGCCTTGTCGGACTGGGTTAACTTATATGAACGAGCAGTGGGTCGACCACTTCTGCTCCTTCCTAGAGTCAGATATGTCCTAGCGCCTACCCCTCTCTATGCAACGCGCGATTGGTAGTATTCTGGCAGCTGGCTCTTTACTCGTATCGGAAAGTCCTCGGTGAGTAAACTGTTAGACACGCCTTTCGCAGACCCCACTAACTCGACGCGCTAGTTGGCTGATAGACACCGATAAACTCGACGAAGGCCGACGAGTCGTTGATGACCTGCATGGCGAAGATCCGAACGACATTCGAACAGAGGCTGAGTTTAATGGGATTAAGGACATGGTCGAGAAGGATGTGAGTGCTCGGGTGCTCGTTTAGGAAGCTGTCTGCTAACTTACCTTTCATGTTTAGGGACTTGTAGGTGACCGGTCCTATATATCGATGTGGAGGAGATACAAGCAGCGTGTTTTGATTGCCATGTCTTCACAAGCTTTTGCCCCATTGGTGCGTATAATAACTCATCGTCTGTGTGCTTCTCTGACGCCGAGATTGTAGAACGGGATCAACGGTAAGAGCTTCTCATTCGAGGTAACATTCGAGGTCACAATTAACTGTGCATCTTTCAATAGTGATCTCATACTACGCTCGTGAGTTGCATGTTCCTACATATTCTTAGCCATGGGTCTGATATCATTGTTTGTAG
>WSTH01000065.1:0-13722 GCA_019616345.1 Ceratobasidium sp. 395 | reverse complement strand
TAGTGATCTCATACTACGCTCGTGAGTTGCATGTTCCTACATATTCTTAGCCATGGGTCTGATATCATTGTTTGTAGCCTTGGTCCTCGAACGTAAGCGTGACGAATAATATATCAAACCTGGAGCCAACGTGACTTCGGAGGCTGGATGGATTGGTCGAGAGGCCATTCTTATGACGGGCATCAACGGGATTATCTACGTGCTGAGCACTGTCCCAACCTAAGCCCGATTTTGGGTTCTAGGACTAGAATTACTCACAATATCAATTCCTTAGCTGGTATCTCGTTGGCGTCTGGGGCCGCCGAGCAATTCTTATTTCGGACCCAGCTGTTGTAGGTCCCGTCCTTGCACCTATATTTGAGCGGCTTGACCCATATCTACGTTATCTAGATGACATGTGTCCTCGCTTCAGCCGAGTGGTTTATGTATATTGGCCAAGTGTACACTCCGAATGCTGCGGTTGTGTGCGTGATCATCTTCAATGTTGCTTTTGGACTCAGGTACGTTCTTATAATGATTAGCGTTGAGGTGCGAGGCTTACCGTCGTAACGTAGTGGGGGCCTCTACCTTAGCTATACTCTCCGAGAGTGGGTATAGTTACAATCAAGGTCGGAACTAGACATTGACACAACTTCTCGCTAGATCATACCAGTTGCATTCCGTGCCAAAGGTGTTTCGACGTCGACCGCGACGGTATGTCTTGCCAGATTTAGACATTAAGGTTAGAGTTTGATGGAGCGATCTCAATCAGAACTGGCTGTTCAACTGGATCGTTGGTCAAGTTACTCCAACGCTACAGGAAGTGATCACATGGCGCTTGTATCCCATGCATGCGTTCTTTTGTCTTTGCAGTCTTATTCTTGGTACGTATGCTATCCGTCGTGGCGCCTATCAAAACTGATTTGAGCGCGGTAGTGTACTCCCTATACCCGGAGACCAAGGGGATACTACTCGAGGAGATGGACGTGGTGTTGGTAAACGATCTCTAATATCTTACTCCAGTTCTAATCATACTTCTTGCACGTAGAACCAATCACGGGCAACGATGACGACGACTCTGAAACATCCTCGCTCGTCCGCGGTCGACCTCGCACCTATGGTTCTCCAGCCGGTTCTCGACGCCTCAGTCCTGCTCCGACCGAAGGAAAGAAAGAGTGGTTTCAGAACGTGTTTGGTGGTGGGAGTGGGGGACAGAAGTATCAGGCTGTGCCGAGCGAAGGTGGAGAGGGTGTGTAGCAACTACAGGAAGTAGGTGGGGTGGAGAGTAGTGGTTAGGTTAGATGTCTGAAGAGATCCAGTACCTGGATAATAATACTAGCTGAAATTCAGCACGCTCAAGGTTGATTGGCTACGTCATGGAGAGCGATGTGTCCGCTCGGCCTGGAAGAGACCCACCTGCGCTTCATTTTTTTTTTGCTAATTTTGTCTTCCAAGGATTTTAATACCAGTTTGGTGGGATGATGCTTTTGAACGGCGCTAACGCTGTGATCTGAAGCTTACTGCTTAAGCGCCTGAGGGTCAAGGTTGATCAGTGCAACCACACCGGCATATTCACTCTAACTATCACCTCTACCTAAAAGGCCGTGTCATACATCCTGTGATACTGCTTGAATAAGAAGGCTGGAGAAACTCTATCTCACCCATCCCACTGCAGTCGCATACCTCGCCCAAACTCGTTGGCAAGACTTTATCCTTCCATCCAACGAGACTTCGCTATCAACAGGGCACCCTTGATCCCGTAACAACACGTGAGGACATTCATGAATCTAAGCTCCCAAGCCGGAGTCATAAATTCGAACCCGACGACATCCGGCGCGGCTCGAGGGGTGAAGCGGAAGGCTTGGGCTGGGCTAAAAACTCTTGGAGGCGTGCTAAGCAAACGCGCTGGCACGTTCGGGCCGCTCAAGTCGGCTGTTGACGATGTATCCCGAATCGTAGATATCCTTGAGGTACGCTACTCCTCAGCCTAGGGCCTAGACGAGGTGCTTACGACGCTTGGGCGTAGGGCATGGCTTTGGGTCCAGATGCTGGCGACCCGCTCGCGGATAATCTGGACACGCTGTTCGGTGACGTAGCTGGATATATCGACGGACCCACGCCTCCATCTATGATGTCGAGCATTCGTGACTTTGCAGAGTGAGCAAGACCTGTGCCGAAAAAGCCTGTGCTGATCTCTCAGTATAGAGGAGTCAAGAAGGAGATGGAGATCATACAGAGCAAACGCCCGAGAACAGGAGCTGGCAAACTACAGGAGGCGATAGGAGGCGAAGATAAAGCGGAGGAGTGCTATGGCCGAATCCAGAGGCTGCTATCACGGCTAGCTGTAGGTGCTCAGTTGCTTCGACGACTACCTGGTACTCACATGTAGGTAGTTAAACGCAAACCTAGACATGTGGAAGACTGCCAACGAGGAGGTCACGGTATGTTGTATGTGGCTACTTTTGATGGGCGTATTGATCACGCTCGTGGCTGCTCTACAGGAGCGGCTTCTGAACAAGCTGCCAGACTCACCGGCGGCAAAGTACTGCTCCAGCGAGTCGGTCAGCCTTGGCCGAGGTGAATGTACAAAAGATACGCGTACCGAGCTACTGCGACAGATACGAGATTGGGCGTGCGACGATAGGGCTGAGAGGATATACTGGCTGAATGGTATGGCTGGTACAGGCAAGACCACCATCGCATACAGCCTGTGCGAGTACCTGCAGACCACCCAGAAGCTCGGCGCTAGCTTCTTCTGCTCTCAGCGTCTGTCTGCATGTCGAGACGTGAACCGGATCGTGCCTAGCATTGCCTATCGACTATCTCGCTTCTCGCCTGCGTTTCGACAGGCTCTATCTCGTGCGCTAGAGCGGGACGATGACGCATACAACCAAGTACTAGGGCGACAGTTTGGGGATCTATTGGCTGCGCCGCTCCAAGAGGTAACACGAGCGTTCCCTACCAACGTAGTCGTCGTGATCGACGCTCTAGACGAGTGCGACGACAAGGACGGCGTCGGTCAAGTGCTTCAGGTCCTGCTTGCCCAAGCGGTCGAGTTACCTGTGAAGTTCTTCGTAACAAGTCGACCAGAGCCGAATATAGTAGACCGCATGCAAAAGCCAGAAGCTCATGAACTACGGAAAGAGCTTCGACTACACGAGCTCGATCGCTCTGATGTGCAGAAGGATATCAAAACATACCTCAAGGTGAAGCTGGCGCGCGTCAAGCTCTCTACCGCTCAGCTGGAGGCACTGGCTGAGAGGTCAGGGGTGCTGTTCATATATGCTGCGACCATGGTGCGCTACCTCGAGTACAAGAGCTTCTCCTGGTGTCGAGATCGACTCAAGACGCTGCTCGAAGAATCTGTCACAACACCAAGCAGGACAGAGGAGGGACTTGACAAACTATATACTACGATCCTAAGCGTGGCGTTTGAAGACGAGGCGCTCGAAGAGTGCGAGAAAGACCTGATGAGGGAGGTATTAGGACATATCATATGCGCACGAGAGCCTTTGTCAACGGTCGTTTTAGCAGACCTGTTGGGCCGGGCCAGTACCGAATCAGTTCGAGCTGCGCTGCGTCCGCTATACTCGGTGCTAAACGTGTCCAGAATGAACGAGATCGTCACCACGCTGCATGAGTCGTTCCCGAACTACATGTTCAACCAGCTTCGCTCGGGAAACTTTCACTGCTGTGCATCCCGGCATCATGCCCGAATAGCTCAGCGATGCTTTGACTTGATCAGAGTACCAAACCCACCATTCAACATCTGCAAGCTCGAGTCTTCGTATCTGCTCGATGAAGAGGTGCCCGGCATCAGCCAAAGGGTGGATCAGGCGATTTCACAGGCGTTGTGGTATGCTTGCCGATACTGGGCTGCACATCTCGCGCTTGCGAACCACAGTCCGAATCTTTCTAAACTATTGTATGAGCTCCTATCGGAGCGGCTGCTGCTGTGGATGGAAGTGATGAACCTGAAGAAGCAGCTGTGGGAGGGGCCAGATATGCTACGTACAGCGCTGGTGTGGTGCAAGGTGAGCGATTGTCTGGGGGCTGGTGCGTCAAGAATGGTCTGAGCTGCTTCTTAGGGACACGTATGCTCGAAACATTTAGAACTACTTATACAAGACGCGAGTATGTTTGTATCGGTCGTATCATCCAGCCAACTGTCGCGTAGCACGCCACATATCTACATCTCTGCGCTGCCTTTTTGGCCAAATTCGAGGCCGGTGACGAAGCACTACCTTCCAAAGCTTTCGAGGTCCGTAAAAGTTGCAGGGACGGCAATGGCAATGGCAAAACAGGAGTTCACCCCTGCAATCCTGACGCTCTCAAAGCAGCAGATATATCGGCTTGCATACTCACCAGATGGCAAGCATATCGCGTTTACCGACGGAGCTGATCATGTTACCATCTGGAATATTCGCACTGGTCGATGTGAGGCTGAATTTGACAGTGACGAGATTGGGCTTACTGCCGTCACATTCTCCCATGATGGCCTACACATCATCTTGGGTTACTATAACGGTACCATCCGCATTTGGGGCATGCGGGCTCGTGAGATGATAGGGGACCCGCTGAGATGTCACAGTAGCACAGACTTGGTCGTATCGATCACGTGCTCTCCTGGCGGAGATAACATCGCTACTGGCTCTTTGGATGGTACTGTGCGTATCTGGAATAGACGTACGGGTCAGATCATAGCATCTCTATATGGATCCACTGGTATGGTTTTATCCATCGCCTACTCTCCTGATGACGCATACATTGCCTCTTGCTCGAGCGATGGGACCGTGCATGTTTGGGATGTATCCTCTGGTCAAGTGTCCCAACCGGAGCTGAGTAGTTATCAAGAGACATACTTCTCGATCGTATTCTCTCCCGACAGCACTCAAGTTGCATGTAGTTCTGCTCGCGGCGAGGTAAAAATCTGGGATACACGTACCGGAGAGCTCGTTAAAGCACCAATCATAGGACACACTGATTTGATCTATTCGATTCAGTACTCTCCTTCCGGCTTGCATCTCGTTTCTGGATCTGCTGACGGCACTGTTTGCGTCTGGGACGTACACAGTGGTCAGATGATCACCGAGCTACTCAATAAGAGCCTTAAACCAGTGAATTGGGTCTCATACTCTTCCGACGGTACGCATATACTAGCCTGCTCCACAGATGGAACTCTCTACATCTGGGATTCTAGCATCCTGGAGGTAGCTACGCAGCGATATCCCGATCACCCTTCCACCTCCGAGGAGAGCCTCCACGCTTTTGATAGTGCTCAAGCTGACTTCGGCATCGTTGACCAAGCTACATGCGTTGACAATGAAGTTAGTAGCTTTCAAACAACTGGTCAGCTACTTGAGGGTCACGCCAAGGGCATTTCTTCAATCGCATACTCACCCGATGGCACCCACATTGTATCTGGATCTTGGGACATGACCCTACGTATCTGGGATGCACGAACTGGCAGTATAGTCGGACAGCCGCTTCGGGGTCACACCCACAACATCAGCGCAGTATCGTTCTCCCCCGATGGTACCCGTATTGTATCTGGCTCTAGCGACCACAGTATCCGCATCTGGGACGTTAGCACCTGCAGAATGCTTGGAGTGCCGCTCATAGGTCATACTGATTCGATCGGATCAGTTTCGTACTCTCCTGACGGTGTCCACATTGCGTCTGGCTCTGGTGACAAAACTATACGTATCTGGGATGCATACAGTGGAAAGGTGGTGAGACCGCCGGTTATAGGTCACACTGGTCGGGTTAATTCATTGTCACACTCCCCTTGTGGCGCCTTTCTTGTTTCTGGATCTGAGGACACAACTATACGAATCTGGGACTCACGAACTAGCAGGACTGTAGGACTTCCACTGCGGGGTCATAGCTATCGGGTGAATTCAGTTGCGTACTCTCCCACCGGCTTGTACATCGTGTCTCGTTCTTTGGATTCTGTATGCGTCTGGGATGCACGCGCCGGCAGTATGATTGGGCAGATTCCCCAACCTGGTCATGGTCAGCTCCATTGCACCTCGCCTTTCTCTCCTGGCGCAAACCTTTCCCTCAAATACTTGGACGGAGCTATTCACATTTCGCAAAACTGTGCTGACTGGGACTTCGTACAACCACTCAAGCAACATCACGGCGATGTTCGGTTAGAGATGTGTTTATTCTCTCCCAACGGTACACACGTTGCTTCTGGCTATAGTGACGGCACGATCCGGCTCTCAAGTATCCACATTCGCCAGTTCCCGGACGCCGAGATGAAATCCCACGGCAACGAACCTCGCGCGATTGGGCCGTGCACTTGTAGTAGTTAGTGTCTCTTTCCTGGCTTTATCACTCTCACCTAACCTTCCATCGTAGCATGCACATCTCATTTAGACTGGAGTATTTGGAAGTTTAACAGAGATGGATGGGCGGTCACGCGACACTCGCAAAAACTGATCTGGGTTCCGCCCCACCTACACACGTCACTACAGCTTCCACACAATACAGCTATGATATCTACACAAGGTACGATACAGCTCGAGTTTGACCGTTCCAAGCTCGGAATAAGTTGGTCTGAGTGCTATACTCCACGAGCTTAGACTGCGTGGTGGTTCAACGTGTAATCTGTAACTCCTGGTCGCACACGGCTCTGCTCCTGTATGTATATGTATACCTCGATTACAACGAGCAACATCTGATTCAGCATTTGGCGCATATACTTCAATGAAGCAGCCGGAGGACGCTTCGACTAGGCATCTCAAGCGTCTTTCGCCAGCGAAAAAGTAGCCTCGGTCCTTGGAGGTGTCAAATCTTACCCCAAAATATCGAAACTGTGAGCAAGTCATACCGCAATACGAGACGGTGTAAACAACCGAGCGCAGGCACTCCATAGCTAATTTGAAATTACATGCGTCGATCAAGGGTCGATCAATCCAAGCGAATGGGTCGCCACTCGTCATGATTCATCACTTTTGCTTCCCGGCCACGCACTCTACTCCCCACACTTGTGCACCCCCTCGGTAGGCTTAGCTCTCGCTACGACTACAGCTCCGCTAGCAAGGCACGACGGCTGCTCCGAGTCCCAAGACCGCGCGTCCCTAACACCTCGATTTTGTAGTCCTTTGGCCCACCTCACACGGTGATCGGCGCTGTACTAGTACCTCCGTTTCCTGACCAACCGACTCTCGTCACCGCCGGCGATTTCCCATTCGACGCCAGAATCAAGACCGCGTGTTTGTTAATGCGTCTCGTCGATATGACCGCCTGAAGGGCGCGCAAGCCGACCGCTACCAAACATACACTATAACCGTGATTCTCGAGGTCGCTGCCTTGAGTGAGTCAACTCTCGCTCCTTCATTAGGATTCCCGGCTAACTAGAAATCCTAGTAACATGTGTAGCAGCCAGTCGCGCTGCAGATCCTATCGGACAGCGCAGAATGCTCTTCACAAGGGCGGCTGTAGTTGTCGTCAGAGGCACCATCCTGACTTCACCAACAGGTTTCGAGTGATAGCGTCGGGCTCTATCATGAACAATCATACTCCCGTGAGTTTCAAGACTGCTTGATTTTGACTCCTTGTTAACAGCATGCGACTCCAGCAGAACGATTGTGCCAATTTACCAAGGCAAAATCTCACCCGCCGCATATGTGAGACTTATTACGCGGCTTCTGGCTCCACACTTCTCACCTAACCTGACTTTTTAGCGCGAGATGCCTACTTGTGTGGAGCTTACGGGAAACGTTGTCGGATACGCGTCCTCCTTCGCGTCCACAGCTCTCTAGCCCGAGTTGTCGGATCACCGTATATAAACGAGCAGTAGGCTGACTGCTTCTAATCTTTTCCGGAGTGGAATATGCCTTGTGTTCGCCCCTCCTGATGTAACGTACGGTTGACAACTGACTCTGCTCCTTCTGGACAGTTCTCGGTGAGTCCAGCCTCGGATGTACCTCTCGCGTAGCCTTGCTAAATTAATTATGGCCTCAGTTGATCGACACCGCTAAACTTGACGAAACCCGACGAGTCCTCAAGAACTTGCATGGTGGGGACTCGGATGGCATTTGGGTAGGAGTGTGCTCAACGGGGTCAAAGACATGATCGAGAAAGATGTAAGCGACTAGGTAGCTACTCGTGGAATATCGCGCTAATTTACGTTTCTTGCATAGCAGCTTGTTGGAGACCGGTGATATCCGCGGAGGAGATACCAGCAATCTGTTCTAATATCTATGTCTTCGCAAGCCCCTGTCCAGCTAGTACGTTTTTAGGCTGTCGTTCGCATGTTTTTCTGATGCTATGCACTTTATAATGGCGCCAATATTAATATCATAATATACAAGACCGATGTGACTTTAGAGGCCGAATGGATCCTTCTGTGTCGCTGTAAACTACAGTCCGAGATGTATATACGGGACCCACGACTCGAATGCATTCTCTCCGATTTTGTCTCGCAACTTAGCCACCGCCTTGTGAAGCGCTCTGGCTGCTTTGGTACTATCTGGTATACCTCCATCCAACAACTCCGCATACACCCGCTCTGCCACAAACGGTGCGTCCTTGTCATTGATAGACCACATCGTGGCGATAACGGTTCGGTAACCCGCCATCAGCATCCCCGCTGCCAAATGTAGTGCTTCGTCTGCCAGATATGAATCTCCCATCGCGGTTTGGCAGGCCGACAGAAAGGCAAAATCGGCTTGCGTAAGGGCTTTTTTAGCAATCGTTCCTAGCTTTAGCTCTCCGTCGTGTAAATAAAAGGCGCTCGAGGTTGGATCCTTCGTATTTTGCGATGCATGACATGCAAGATGCACCCAACTACTATGTTCCAAGCCATCCAGGACCGCCGAAGCGGTAGCGTTTTTCCCGTCGAGCTGCGTGAACTGTATGCCCGCCGCTTGGCTTGCTATGCGGTTAAGCTCTTCTACAGTCCCTGGTAATCGTGTTTGTCCACGTGCTGACGCCGACCCCACAGCCAACATGCCACAAAAATCCGCTGGGAGGCGCGGTGGAAACATCAAGGCGGCTAGAGTGGGCGAATAGGAAGAGACCACATAGTTCATCGCCTTGTTGTGGGCTCCCGGCGTGCCGTACAATCCGGCGGCATGTAGAGGGAGGAACGCTAACCTGTCGGTAGTGCACCAAGTGATACGAGGCAATTGATCAATGGGAAGCAGCTGGTATCAACCAGCATGAGTAAATAAGCTTCAATAAGAGCGCATATACTGACCTTTTTATAGCCCAAGCTCTCTAAAACCGGCTCAACCACGTCCATCCATAACATCGCCAAAGTCTCCGTCAACGAACGCCGATCCTCAGGCTCGTCCGCGGTTTGAAACACAGGCTTTCGCTCTTGCCGATCTCGAAAATGACTTCCCTGGAGTATTCCAGATAATTCGTCATAAGCGTCCTCGACTTTCGGGTGGGATAGGTTTGGTAGCGGGACATAAATCGGTATTTCGGCGCCGCGAGGTAGTATCAATGCGCCGCAATGTGATTGGAAACTGTTGACAACTACCACCGATTGATGGCGTGCCGCATCGACCAGATCAGCTAGTCGTTTTGGCATGAGGAACTTTTCAAAGCCTGGGATCTCGCGAACTTCGCTAACCAATCGATCCCAATCATCAGCAAGTCGACGGTGTGCCCGGGCAGCCTGTTCCAAGGAGTCTCGAGTATTCGATAGACGAAGTGTATGATCTTCGGCGGCTTCGCTTTCAATGTTTTCAAGATCCCGAGCCACTTGTCTCAAACCACTCGCAAGCTCGTAATCGTGTTCACGAAGCGCATCTACCGGGGTTCGCAAGTGCATGCGTTGAGTCCATACAATAGAACGGCCTTGTTCCAGCCACTCGAGGGCTAAGTCGAACGCGCCCTCAGAAACTGCCACTTCCGCCGCTTCATATACTATAGCGTGCACGTGTGGGATCAATTCGTTATAGCGAGCCGAAGTGGGTCGTCCAAGCCAAACAACGCGCGGGATCAGTTCTATAGCTACTTTATAGGCTTCTAAGACTGTGGGCCTGCCATGTTTCTGCGCTAGTTGCCCCCAGTTCACTGCGGCATCATATCTAGTGAGAGGGTTTCCAGATGATGCATTTGCGGCAACCTTGAGGGCACCCAATGCTTGGTTCACATCTGAGAGCTCCAGCTGTTGTTCGTACCGATCTTGTAGAGCTTTCGCAAGGTTCAGAAGCCATAGCGATTGGTTGGCATAGCCTTCCGGAATGAGTTCGACTGCTTCGCGGTAGTATTCGACCGCTTTGTTGATAGAAACGATGTCTTCAGACAACCTGTATTGACGGTAATAGATACCTCCCAGGCCATTGAGAAGCTCAGGGCGTTGTACATGCTGTGCTGGGATGAGTAAAACAGCGCGCTCTCGCACAGAGATGGACTGGTCTAGTTTTGTCGCGTCGTTCGTGTAGTAGTACAGATCCTCCAACGCTTTCCCCAGGTTACCCAGTAGCAGTGGTAAAGCAATATGGCCGGCTTCAGTGTTAGCGATGGCCCGTTGGTAAGATGTAATCGCCCAATCCAGGTCCTCGGGATCGTTATAGCACTCGAAACGAGTCAATAGTGACCCTGCAAGATTGCCCAAGGCAACAGCCAAGTCAATATGATGAGAGGGTGTGAGCTTGACGCCTTGGCTCTGAAAATCGATGGCTTGGTCGAGGTCGTCTGATTGTTTCAAACATCGATAACGGGTTATATACGCTAGACCTAGCATGCCTAGGTAGTCTGGACGGTCCGCGTGAGCTTCTGGTAACAATTGCAGAGCTGTCTCGAGGTTCGATATCGCGTCGTCTATGTCCAAAACGTTTCCGCAAGCTTCATATCGACGTATGAGAGCAGAGCCAAGATTCATGAGCCGACGTGGTTTATCGGTAACATCGTCTAGGGTAAGTTCTACCGAGCGCAATTGGCAGCTGATGGTTTGGTGGAGGTCTTCGATGTCGTTTGACCTTTCGAAGCGAGACAGGAGATAAACGCCCAACGAGCTTAGAAACTCAAGCTTTTCGGTTATACTAGTATTAGGAGTCAGTCGGACAGCCTCCTCTTGATACAAAACCGCTTTGTCAAGATATTCCGGCTCTCCAGAGTGTTCATATTTACGTGCAAGCATGTTACTGATGTTGTTTAGATACGCAGATCGATTCGAGTGTGTTTTTGGCACCAGTGAGACTGCCTCTTCCTCCAGACTGAGAGCTCGATCGAGGTCAGCTATATTACCTTCCTGTTTGAATTTACAGAACAGAGCGCTACCTAAACCGTCTAGATACTTGGGTCTCGAAACGTGCCTCACTGGTGCGTCCTCAAGAGCGCTCTCAGCGAGTATGATGGCGTTTTGCAGATCTTCATCGCCTCCTAGCCGCTTGAACCGATCTAAGAGCGCCAGCCCAAGATCTAGAGTATATTGTGCGTTGTCATCGATTGTAACTGCTCTGATATGAAGGAAAATGGACTCCTCGAGATTGGATAACTCTCCTTTGTACTCGAACCGCGATTGGTATGAAATGCCAAGGCTGTTGAGTAGCTGCGGCATATCGGGGCGTAGCTTGACGGCTCGGCGCTGGTGAACGATGGCTTTGTCTAGGTCTGACAACCGGTCGAGTAGTCTGAACTGAAGCTCTAGAGAGTTTCCCAAGTTACACAAGATACCAGGCCTAGCCTTCCGAGTTTCGGCCGAGACGAATCGAAGGGCTTGCTCGAATGTTTCGATGGATTTGGCAAGGTCGTCTTGCTGGTTCAAGAGTTTGAATCGTCCCTGTAGGAAGAGGCCCAACTGGTTCATCAATGATGGCCTGGCAATGCCATCATCTGACCCCAGCGATACCGCACGCTCCTGGATACGAATCGCGTTGTCCAGGAGTTCTCCATTCCCCGTTTTTTCAAACTCGGTAAAGTAAGAGTCACCGATGTCTTGTAGCTGTCTAAGATCATCAATCATCATTGTCTCGTCCAGAGTTGGAAGCTTTGAAGAAGTGTTCCTAAGTGCCGCGAGTATTTAAAATGGTTAGATCTGAGTAGTCCGGAGCCTCCAACTTACTGATTCTCTGTTTCAGAATATTCTGGCCACGGGAAAAGGGTGTCTTCAGTAGCCTCTGTACTCGGTAGATTAGTCCCCGATTCCTATGGTGAGTTGCCATCATTAAACTGGCGTTGAGGTACACTGCAAGATTCATTTACCACACAGCCACCCCAAGCACTACACACATCTATAAGTCATTAACGCCGTCCTACAAGATAAGAACATACTCTGGACGGTCGTTTTCTAACGAATTGTTTACTGGTGACTGATCCATTTGATAGAACCGGAGTTTGTGAGTACTTGGTGAAGGTGAGGCTGGGAGCAATCGCTTGATGGCCCCCGGTTGATGGTTCGCCGATCAAGGGTAAGTCGAAGTTGATGGATGGTGATCTTGCGCAGCCTCGCAATTCTGTCGATATATCAGTATTGAACATAGTACGGCTACTGGGGTAAAAGAGCATCTCGAAGAAATAAATAGTTGAACCTTCGCCTAAGTTGCGGCGGTTTACAAGAAATGATTGCATTCGGTGCTGGGCGGTCACTTGTCTGGGCTATAAATAATCTATAGAACACATCTTAACTAGATCTCTGTGACTACGGCAAATGGAGTTAAAATGAATTGCTACCGTGATTGAAACCTGCCAGTTCAAGTGATCGTGCAAAGGTCTACGCCAAAATCGACCGTCCCTTACATACTAGCCGAAATTGCCAAAGGCGATTAGCGGGTTTCAGTGAGTAGTCGACAACCAAATTACTTGCAGGTAAATGGCTAACAAACTAATTTTTAGCGCCTAAACGTGTTAGATGGGTTGAACTTGTCTGTGTGCTTGAAGAGGTTGAGTGTACCTCTGAAAAATTGCCTCAGGAGCTTCATACAGCTGCGTGGCCTAGCAGAATATTTCATCATCAAGTTTGTACTAGAAAATTTCGGCGCACGTCCTCCGGAAACATTTTTTGAAGTGGTCTTGCAGGTTTAACTTCGTTCTGAGTCTTCAAGCAAGTACCGATAGTAGGTTGGAACACGATAGACTAGTATTTGCTCAACGATATTTAGCCGACTATCACTAGAATCAAGACACTGGTTTTGAACCCAGCCTATAAATGCGCAGACATTATCGGGACCAACGCACCCGCATGTGTGATCTAGCTACTGAGAAAAAAGTGAGTCTAAAGACCGGGCAAACCACCAGATACAAGTGCATCAGTTTTGAGATGAATTGGGATGGAAAATAGTGTATAGCATAGCATCACTAAGAGCCATTAGCGAGGATTCAATAAGACTTGAAGGCACAGTAGCCCCGAGTAAGCTTAGTAACGGTTAAGGGGGGTTGATATACATCATAAAGGAGGTTGTCCAGCGACCAAGCTCTTATGTACAGAAGTTCGCCCTTGTGTTATCCAAGATTAAGGGAAAATTGTCAAGGAGTAGTACAATGAGTGAGATATGAGAGATCAAACTAATCTTGAAAGTTTCTCTTATCCGCATAGTGGAACGGGCGTACTCAGCTGGAGGGTCGTGCCGAAGTGTGAAAAAATTCATTCAGCGCTTGAACACGATGCAGAACCGTAAAGGGTGCAGAAATCAAGCCCGTGAACCCAGCGGATTAGCTCAAGAGATATAAATGGAGAGAAGGAACAGCGTGAGGCTGGCAGGGTAATGCCTAAGCGAGGGAGTGTAGAGGAGCCAGGATATTGATGGGATGAAGTGTCGATCGGTCGATGAAACACCT
>WSTH01000064.1:0-48755 GCA_019616345.1 Ceratobasidium sp. 395 | reverse complement strand
TTGCATGGGCTGGTTGCCAAGATGAAGCAGCGAGGCTAAAGTCTAAATATCGGGGAGAAGTGCCGAGAAAGTGGTCCAATTATAGCGAACAACTATATAGAAGAGGAATCAGCCGTTCCTCGAAATATGTATGTTAAACGATGATTACGAACCAGTTTCTCGGGACACCTCCAGAACCAACGATCATGGATCAGCATGCACCAGCCAAAGGGTCACGTGGCATTTCGATTACAGTAGCTTACATAGCCATAGAGCGCTTGGTCCAGACAATCGGTGTTCTAGAATCTTGCCTCGCTGGAACAACGCTGGAAAACGGTGTTCAATGGCTGTTGAAGGGTATAACAAGGACTATGTATCAAGCGTCCCATGTAACACTAGGAGATCCCAACCGACACCTAGTTGAGTCTTGCGTATAATAATGCTTGCGAAACTTAGACCACGTTTACGCCGCATCAAGAGCGCGGTTGGGCGTCAGTTCCGTGGCACCAAAACCAATCCAGTCACCGACACTGGACTCGAAGAGAATCTCTGCGGTTCGGACTGGACTGGGCTCGATGCTCTGGTTGAAGCACTTGGTCGCGACGTCGAGGCATTCCAGCCGCTCGCCTCTGCGATTGACAAGCTTTCGGCCTATATCAAGAGACTCGAGGCAAGTGTGAAACAAGTGAGAGAATCGGACCCTAACATCCGTTCTGTGACTTGATCTGAATGAACTAGACCCACCGCCAAGTTCCACGTGGATATAGTAAAATTCGTACCAATATGAACGACCTATTCCTTGAACTTTTTAGCCTACTCAATGATTCCGAAAGTTGTACGATAAAGCAGGGCCGGGCTGCGAATCTGGCGCGGTCAGTCTGCGATGCATAATACAAACAGAATAAATCTGATATGTAGGGGAAGTGCTATGGAAAGCGAGATGGAGCCACAGCTTCAGCTCGGAGTGAACTGGTTAGACGTGGATACGGGCGACGTAAAACGTTGAGCTAACGAGATTCTAAGGCATTTTCGTCGGTTGCAAACACTGATGGGCCACTTTATAGTCAGCCTTTTTCATTTGCCTCGAGGTACTAACATGGCGCTAAGAAAATGTGCAGATAACTGAAAACATGAAAATAGTGAGCGAGCCAGCGCCAGTGAGTATAGATTGAGCAGGAGTATTTATCATCCCTCTCAATCGGACGCCATAGGATGTAGTCCTGGATCGCCTTCCGCATTCTTCAGCCGTACTGTATCCTTCACCCGACAGGAATACAACTTGTCGTACTGCGTGCACTAGAAACACCCGCGTGGAGGTATTCCAGGAGATCGAAATCTGGATTCGATATGAGAACAATCAACGAGTATGCTGGCTGAGCGGTATGGCTGGCGCTGGTAAGACGACAATCGCATACACCCTCTGCGACTACTTGAAAAACTCCGGACGCCCAACCGCTAGCTACTTCTGCGCCCGACGGCTCCCAGAGTGCCGCAAGGCCAGCCTGATCCTTCCAGAAGTCTCATATCAGCTGTCGTTGCTATCTCGCCCTTTCCTATGCGCGCTTCGCGGTGCAATGGACCAAGACGTAGCGGTGGAAAAGTGGTCAATCCACACCCAGTTCGAGCGTCTAACCGCTACGCCTCTCCAAAGAGTTGGACACGCGTTCTCCACCCACCCAGTAGTGGTGATCGATGCACTGGATGAGTGTGAGAATAGGGACGAAGTGAACGACTTGCTGAAGACACTGCTTGCACATGTGACCGAGTTGCCTGTCAAGTTCCTCTTGACTAGTCGCTGGGGGGTCGGGACAATCGATCACACTCAAGGCGTGAACAGAGATCAAGCACTGACCGAACAAAGCTTGGACAAGATATTTCGCTTGACTGTTCAGCAGGACATCAGGACGTACTTGGCGTCGGAGCTCCAGGTCCTCGACCTATCACCAGATGAACTTGAAAGGCTTACCGAGCAGTCAGGGCAGTTGTTCAGGCACGCAGCAATCCTTGTGGACTACATTCTCGGCAACGGTTCATCTCAAGCTAGAGAGCGAATGCTTCAACTACTAGATGTCTCCTCGGACCGAGATGATGACGGGCAGAAAGACGATACTTACGAAGCCATCTTTGACGCGCACAGTGAAAAGAAAACCTACTAAAGTTAGGTGTGGCACACGCCTACCGTAAATGTCATATTGTATCACACACCTAAAGCCGGTACCTAAGTTTTAGATGTCGATTTTCAGATCCGAGAGCACACCTAAATTGAATTGATCGGCACATCTAAATAGAAAGCACACCTAACGTTAGTGGCGCATACAGCTAAATACAAGTGTCGCGCGCATCAATCATCATCGTGTTCAAACTCCTCCTCGTCTTGATGGAAAACGGTAGGGCAGAGAGATTCGCTACGATCTAGAATGACCCATTCCCCTGTAGCCTTCTCTCCGCACGTTAGAACTCTTCCTACCGCACACTTGATCGTCGTTATGTCTAGAATAAAGGATCGACCGAGCTCCGTATACGAAACGCGCTCGGTTGCTGCATCACCGTCGGCATCTTTCGCTTCAGTAATGTGGGCGAGGACGTGAGTCTCCTGTTCGTGTATGTTGAAGTTGGGGTTGGGAGAGAGTGTAACGACCAGGATGAAATCGAGACGTCCGTAGCCAATGGCAGGAGCCAGCTCGATCTTCTTATGCTTGTATCTTTCGTTCTTGTCCCGTTGATATATGTACTGTATATACTTAATAATATATAACGAGGTGATTCATTCGGCTACATACCTTGACAAACGAAGCATCCCTCTTGCCGTATGGTGAGAGCGGGTTGGTTGTTGCCGCACAACGGATACGATCTCCACGATCCGCAATGCGAACTTTGCCCCAGCGTTCACATCGCTCTGGCAGATATTGCATCCATTCGTGAAAGGTTCGTTGGGAATTGATGTTTGTTCGGAAATACGCGGCGAGACGGCGTCGGACGGTGTTTTTGATTGGGAAACCTCGTACACAAGGGCAGCGCAGTATTGTGTGGGGATCTGGATTATCATAAGTTGAAAACACGTTCGAGAAGAGTAAGATACTCACATCCAGGGTATATGCACTCCATACTGCTGACTTCTACTGGCGCATCGCCCTTCCCAAAGAGTAGTGCCTTTCGAATCTCCGCAAACCTAGCGGAGATTGTGCCAAGCTGTGACATCTGGAGAACATGCTTGTCGACAGTCGAATAGGGCACAACCATCGACTTTACGCAAGCAACGATCTCGCGGCAATAGCGTTCGATTATGAATGACCACGGAACCCAGGTAGGGCCGCAACGAAGTACATCGTCAGCAACGTGGAGAAGCGCATGGACGGTAAGTCTGCACACGCGTCAGGAAAAACCCTCGGTTCAAATTTACTGTAATTTATTGATATTTACTGGTTTACCTAGTTTACTCTTTCTTACAGGTTTAGTGGCTACTATTTGACCTCCTATGAGACAAATTTACCCTATTGAGGATTCGATTACAATCCATTTGCCCACTTTTGAGTAAATTCATGATTTAAGTAAGCAAATTTACCTCTCTAATGGCAAAATTTGCATCCCGAGGGGTAAATTTGCACCTCGGAGGGGTAAAAAACACATCTGTAGAGACAAATTTCCACCTATATACCATGCGAGGATGTAATTTACCTCCCATAGACACCAATTGAGCTAAATTTGTCGCTCGGTGACTGAAATTTACCATCCTAATGGAGTCATTCAGCCGCCAGAGTACCTAATTTACCTCACGAAAAGGTAAATGCTCATCGAGCTACGGCAAATCACATTAGATTGACCCTATTAGTTGGCAAATAACAACGGAAGTCACTAAAAAAAATAGGGTACCTTACAGCTTACTGAACTGGAAACAAACAGAACAGAAAAATCAAATCGCAGGGTATATCGTAGGGCGTGTATACATTGAACAGAGAACTAGGCGAGTTTCAAAACTAAAAAGAAACCTGCACGGCAGGCGGGTATACTGAGAGCGTGATAAATCCTGTCTTGAAACTGGGTTGGTTACATCGGTATGGAGCCAGCAAGCAATGTCACACATACCTAATATGGCTACAGAGGTGGCGTGTCGGGTCGCACCTGGCTGGCTAGGGTATAGGGCCGTGCAGCCCGTGGATCATCCTCCGCAACATTTGATCCAGAGTACTCACTGAAAGCCCGGTCAGCTGATGTTAATGTCAAACAAAACTACTCACATTCCGGCAGCAAACCACTCGCCACGGAAGCGAAGTAGACGGGAGTAGGCAACCTTCTCGTATTCGTACAAACCTAGCAAATGACTTTCAAAGTACACTCGCTGCTTGTCAACATCGAGATCTTGTGGCTTGAAGTAGCCCGTTTCCCACTCCGCAATACAGACTTGCATCTAAATAGTTGTCAGTATTAAACTATAAATTCGAGTCACAAACAAACAAACCATTGTTAGTACTAAAGCAGCAGCTGGTAATGTAATCGGGTTGAATTCCTCGCGAAAGACTACGCCAATAGCATCCTCCTCCCAGAACAGACCTGCCCCGATCGCACGGATGAACTCGGGATGCTCGTACTGGTTGGTATCAGGCTCTAAGTTCTGGGTGTATACAATGATAAAATTAATATAACAAATAGAATATAAAAAAGCACATACCAAGCAATGAAATACGTTTGGCTGGAGTTTTCGTGCAAGTCGTTTGTTATGCTTGACATCACTGCGACACGTAGCAGGATTTCGGAAGCCGTGTCCGTACTGAACAACGGTTCGGATCCGTTCCTTCACCTTGCCTCGTACCCATGATGCGCGCCGTGTCATCTACAATGTAACTTGTGTTAGTGCCGCGTGCTATCTCGAAGATGGCACGTACGATTGTGAGTACCGCTTTTGGAGGTGGCACATATTCGTGCTCCGCCGCCTCAAGACCCCAGGTTGTCCGATACGCATCACGAGCCCAGTCCCGAAAGACGTCAGTGTCTTCTTCGTATGAACCTTGTGTAATAACAGTAGCAAGGAACCTGGGGATAGCTGCCGATGCAATCTCTCCGACCAGTCCGGGAAAATCGCTCAGCTTTGATTTTTTGCGACGCTTTGACTAGCAGTAAGTACTGTTAGCGTTGTGTCACGGTTACCCTAGGAAAATCATACCTTCTTGTTTGCTGAGGAAGTAGCCGCCTCATCCACACCGTCGTCGCTTGGTGTTGACAAACGTGGGGTGGCCTGACTTGCGTTGGCGAGTTGTGACGCAGGGGTGCTGTTGGGTGGCGAGTCGCTGCTTTTGTTGCCGTTAAGCCGAGCTCGGTGGGTAGCGATTGATTGTGTGATATGGTTGGTAGTACTTGAAGGCTGTGGTGCTCGTGAGGTACTCGCTACTGAAACCCCCTGGTCAAGCGCCCGCGCTTGATCTTCTGCTAGTTTGAGCGCCCAATTGACAAGCTCGTTTATGTTGTTGAGGTTGTTTGGCAGCGAATGTGCGGCAAGATAGGATGTGGAACTTGTTGGCGGTTTAGCTGCGGTGTTAGGGCTGCTTGCGTTGGCCGAAGAAGGGGGATTCCAAGATGTAGCGGGTTTTGAAGGTTGGGTGGAGCGGTTGTGTGCATTGGGTGGCTTGGTCGGTGGCGGGGCATTACGTGAGCTAGCAAACATCGGAGCCTTGCCTTTGAGGTGCGAAGGCGTAGTAGGCTTAGGCACTGAGCCTGGTTCAGGCTCGCTCTCCGACTCTGACGAGTCGCCCCGATGAACAGAGCGCATGTTTGGCTCGAGATCCGATTCGTCCTCTGTTGCACTATCATCTCGCTCGATAGCTATGCAGACACGCTTTGATGAGGTCGAAGGGCCATCCTCGGCATTGATGCGTCGTTTTTGAGATGGCGAGGTGTCGGCGTTCCGGGTAGTGATTGCCTGCGGTATCGACGAGAGGTGATTGCCTGAGCCTATAAAGGCTCCTGTCAGTCCTGGTCTACAGTCTATTGGAGCAACGTGTAAGTACCTTCATGAGCGAGATGTCCTTCCCCGTCTCCGCCCGCCAATCCCACTCCGGTGAGCGATTTCGTGATCTCCTGAAAAACCGTTGGTCTTTGACTCCAAATCAAGCGGAATAATACATACCTGAGGCAGCTGCCCCTGAGTTTCCAGGGAAGGCGCTTGAGTTTGCGGCATTGCGTCGAGGAGCTCCTTGATTTTTTTGCTGGAGAGGTGGGATACACTGTGGCCGAGAAGCGCCTCGAGGTCTTCAATGATCTCCTGGGGGAGGCAATCTTCGTTGTCGGTGTCTTCGTCGCCGTCATCCTCGTATTCACTGCCTGATTTGCCGTCGGATGCGTCGTTATCTTCGCCCCCACTGTTGAACTCGTCTTCGCTGTTGCCGGTAACTTTGCTTGCCAGAGTTTGACTGCGGACATTGGATCGAGTATGGGCAATCGCTTCTGTAAATACAATATATGTTAATGATTATTAATTATTCAAGAGATACAAGCACTACTTACGCGACGTGCTAGCGTGGTTCGCATTCCCAGCAGCTCCGTGCTTGCCATTCTTGGACGTGGCTTTAGTCTTCGCTGGCTGTTTGGATTTAGGTTGTGCTGTACTAGCCGGTTGTGTTGCACTAGCCGGTTGAGCTGTATCTCTGTTAGCAATACTTTCAAGTACGAAAAATATAGTGCTTACATTCAAGCTTTCGTGAGCTTGGCTTGCGGGACCTGTCAGATCGTTTGAGAGCGGGAGCGGGCGATTGGTTTGGAGATGGCGTATCAAAAGCAGCTCGACCAGGAATAACACCCTGTGCGAGTGTCACGGTTATAGAATGTGTGATTTGTATCAAAACTTACCGAGGCAGTAGTGGTCGGCTCAGTGGTTTTCAAGTGGGCAAATTGGCTTGGCGTGCGTGTGTTTTGGGACGACTCGTCGAGAGTGGGGAGCATGTGGAAGTGGTGAGTGAGCTACGAGGTCCTCTGGTTGTACTTAAGTATAAAAAAACTACGGTTGCTTCACTACGCACATACCTAATCGCCGGAGGGTAGTTTGCTGAGAACTGACTCAGGTGCCGAATAATGCCGGGTAGGCGCGGCTACTTGTTGCAACAACCTGAAACGCAAAATAAAACAGAAAAAAAAGAAAAAAAACTCGGCCGGATGTTTGTTAGCGAAGGAACTGGAGCTATGCCGGTGGCCAGAGTTGGTGAGGAGTACCTACGCGCATTGTAGGCGTTGAGGGATGACCGGGCGCGCAGTGCAAAAGTACTGCGGGCAATGCATGCACTGCACATTGGTGCGGTTGTGAGACGCGTGTGGGCTGGGTGCACAGGCGAGTGCCACGAGCCAGGATCGGGGGGAGGTTACATCCGAATCTACACGTGAGTTATCTTTAAACCTAAAAAAGGTTGTGTCTGGCAATGAGCTTACCGGCACGGCAGAGTCACCATAGCCGAGCAAATGGGGCAGATACTAAGTGTGGCTACGAAAACAATCATTGTCGCAGAGCAAGTGACTCGTTACAAACCTGAAAAACGCGAAACAAAATCAGAATAGACTAATAGATACGCACATGAATTTGAAAGTGCGCTAGTGGGGTGGATAAATACTTACTATCCTAGTTGGTCTTGAGCCATACCCCTCTCCTTGCCATGGCGCGGCAGGGAATGTTTGCTCGCGCCTCCCGTCGGGCAGCCCTGACACTAAAGTCGTTACCCCCCAAACGTGGCTTATCTGTCAATCACCTTGGTCATCTATCTTTTACTTGCCCGTACTGCTCTACGACCTTGGACTCGAAACTAAAGCGAGACCGGCATGTCCTCGTCCAGCCTGACTGTCACGCACGACGGCTGAGGGAACTTAAGGGCTATGTCAGCAATCATCTCAAGAAGAAGCGACGGCGAGAGGCGCGCGCAGCGTCCGCAAATGGGAACATACCGTCAACAAAACGCCCGAGGAGCGGTTCCATAGCTGAGGATGTGCGGCCAGCAAAGCGATCACGAAACGATGACCATTGTTGCTCGGAGTACAGTACACTGCCCGCTCAGCCTCCCTACCACGAGAAGACCAGCAATCCTACCAGCTCACAGTCCATACACGGCGGCTCTAAGCACGGAACTGACTCTGCCCAAACATCCAGCTCGCCCTTTGTCGTCAAATTCCCCAACCCGAACGCTGGAGCACCAATATCGGATGAGAAGAGAGGTCGTCCGTTAACAAAAGAGGACTTACGGGATTATTTGGCATCGTGCGGGCCACTGGGAGACCCCGAAAAGTTTGAGGCCGCCGAACTCTTGATGACTACGGGACTTACTGGGAAGAGCCGTACAAGATACTTGAAGAGCGTGTTGGTCAGTTTGCATACCCGCATATGTATTGATTGTCCACTCACCATCTCCTAATAGTGTAAAGGGCGAAAGCTTTGGAGTAACGACGCTGCGCTGCTGAAGGCTATTGATCGCCTCCCGTATGGACCAGAGTGGATCGACCAGAAGATTTCAGTCGGTGAAGGCATTCATCGTCGTACGCACATCCTGTACAGGCGCAACATAATTGAAGTCGTTGCCGACTTGATTGGTGATGCGCGGTTTAAGGACTGCATGAAATATGCACCCGAGCAACATTGGACCTCAAGCGATCGCAAGACTCGAGTGTATGGTGAGATGTCGAGTGGAAACTGGTGGTGGCGAATGCAGGTACGTTAACGTTTATCTAAGTATCAAGATGCTTCACTTACATCTATACAGTTTCTAATTCGTGACCCAAACGGAACGGTTGTCCCACTTATCATAGCCTCAGACAAAACCCAGCTCTCAACCATGTCGGGTGGACAACAGGCGTATCCGGTTTACATAACTATTGGCAACATCAGCAAGTCAGTGCGGCGCAAGGCCAGCAAGCGCGCAACGGTGATACTTGGGTACCTACCGGTCGACCGCTGCAAAGACATTGCCGACAAAAACCTCCGGAGGAAGATTCGGGGCGAACTCTTGCATCGCTCCTTGGAGGCTATCATGGAGCCTCTGAAGTCCGCCTCAAAAGACGGGGTCCCGATGTGGTGCGCTGATGGTCGTCTTCGGCGGGTCTACCTTATTCTTGCTGCCTATGTTGGCGATTGGCCCGAGCAGAATGACGTTTGCTGTACCGTTCAGAGCGGCTGCCCGGTATGTCAGCAACCGTTCGATGGTCGAGGTAGCGGTAGGAGAGACGTGCCGTTGCGGGACCATGCGACCATGGCAGCAGCTTTCCAAAGGTACAAGGACTCTGGAAACGCAGCTGAGTTAAAGCGATCAAAGCTTAGGCCCTGTGTACCATTCTGGTTGGACTTACCTCACGTCGATTTCCCCTCTTGCATCACACCCGACATTCTCCACCAACTCCATAAGGGAATTTTCAAAGACTACGTTGCCGTGTGGACGGAGGACTTGCTTGGTGAGAAAACTCTCGATGCGCGGTTCATGGCAATGCCGCAGGCAAAGGACCTTCGACACTTCAACAAGGGGATAACCAACGTTAGTCAGTGGACAGGACGCGAGACGAAAGAAATGGCCAAGCAGTTCTTACCGATTATTGCGGACGACCCAAACGTGCCCGGCGAGTTTGTTGAACTGGTCCGCGCATTGCTGGATTTCCTATATTTAGCCCAGAGCGCCGAATTGACGGAGGTCGAGCTTACGCAGATGGACGAGGCGCTGGATAGCTTTCATCGATTGAAAAAGGTATTAGTGGACAAGGAACTCATGCTTGACTTAGATAAATTCGACCACATACCGAAGTTCCACATGCTTGGCCATTACACGCATTCAACTCGGGAGCTTGGTACGCCTGACGGGTACAACACTGAGTCTCCCGAGCATCTCCACATCGTATATGTGAAGCGAGGCTGGCGGGCGTCAAACCATCGCCAAGCAATCAAACAAATTGTCGCCTATATACGACGCTTGGAAGCAATTCGAATCCATCGGGCGTACATGGATCAGTATCATTGTCAGGGTTTCCGGCCAAGAGTTGATGACGAGGGCGAGTGCGACGACTTTGACGAGGGCCTCAGTGACGACGGTGGAGATAACGAGGTCAGCAGAGTTGAAGTGGATGGAGTTGAGGATGAGTCAGAGATAGCGTATCCCCAGCCGGCCATCTCTGTGGCTGTACAGCCGACCTTTCCTGGTCTCACCGGCCATCGCCTCGTTGACGGTTACGGCGCTACTGACCTCATTCGTTCTGTCGGCAATTTTGTAAAACCTCTGGCACGAAAAGCTGGTGTCAAGCCAGTCATTCTTCCTTCCGACAAGTTTGATACGTGGCACAAAATCACACTTCGCCATCGGCCTCTCCCTTTCGCACCAAATGAGCCTCTCCACCAAGATGTCATTCGAATTCGACCTCCCGAGCCTGATGAAGATGGCCACCAGGCGCCTGGATTATTTGACACAGCCATGTTTCTTAATCGACCAGAGGCCATGGGATTAAACCGTAAGTTTGATACTCTAGTCCTATTTGCGCTTTTTTGACGATTAATTGGTCAATTCAAGGCTATCGTGTTGGTCGAGTTCGGGCTATTTTCACACTTCCTGCACGTCTGCGTTCACTATATTCTGGGCATCTTGTGTACTTCGAACTGTTCACGAACTTCAAAGCACCTCTTTCGGCGCATCAAATGCATACGGTCTCTCAGGACTTATATAATAACCAGCGCCGTGGGATTGTCGTGCCAATGGACCAACTGTCGATGGCTTGTCATCTGGGCCCCCGTTTCTCAGCTATTAGTTCCGGTGTTCAACTTCATTCTCGGATCGATGCACTTTCCCTTTCCCGCCATTTTTTCCTCAATCCGTTTTATAATTCGTTCTCTTACTCGCTCTTTCGCTACTGGGATCGTGCTGCGGTAAAACAACCAGCATAATTACAAGAGGTAGGTACCAAGGTCACTGTATGCGGCGATACATACTGATAATATCTTTTGTGTATATGCTAGTTTTATTTGTTGGTTGCCCCATGCCCAATGGCCTACTTTCTTCAACGTCGCTCACTCCCTCGCACCCATATGTCCAATTCCTCGCTTTCTCTTGACTGTTTGTATCAGATTTGTATTCGTGGTGTGAAAAACCTGTCGCGTCACTCTCTCTCTCCTATTCATCTCTCCAGCTCCTCTCTTCGTGTTACTCCTTTGTTTGAGGCTTTTATATTTGCCGCATACATAGCCTAATTGTGTCTCCCTAGTATTATTATTTGTATCATTTTATAAATTGACGTGCACTAAATGTGTCTTATGCGCTTCAGTCTCGCGCTTGAATAGTTTGTTTCACAAATTTCTCGATTGCTGCGCAAGTGGCTTTATAGATTGTCCGGGTGCTTTCCCGGTAGCGCCTGTTTAACCGGGGCACGTGAGTATGTTGCAGCTGTTGACCAAACCGACAACTACCCCGCCGCTGCCTGGCACTCCATACGTGCGGGCTACTCCACACGAAAAATCGCCCCGTATATCGCCCGATGCTCGTTGCAACCGGTGAGTAACACGCCTGCCTTGCATGGGTGCTTGGTGCTGACTTTTTACTGCACATAGCTCGTCCACCATCCCCAGTCGCGATTTGACTAGGGCAAATAACCAGCACCACCGCGAGCCCCATACCACTCGAAGCAGCAAGGACTAAGGTTCGCGAATGCAACGCTTTGGGTGGTACTGGGACTCGTATCGGTGCGTAGCTACTGCGACCTGGGCTATGTAACGTGGGTACAGCTCGTTTATTGGCTGTTTTTGCTATTAACATTCGAACTTGACAGCTCCCCCGGACTGCGAGTCCCGCCTACAACACGAGCGCTTGGCTGCGCCCCTCCTAATTCGCACTCCAGCCCTGTCTCCCTCTCTCGCACAACGTCCGCCACCGGGTCGAGCCGGCCCAACACGTGTTCGGTCTCACTTTCCTCGTGTTCACCATCGGCTCTGCCGCTTCCACGCCGCCTGTCCCACGCATGTGTCCCGGGACAATGGTGCGCTTCGACACTGACCCGACATATCTGAACGCATGGGCATCACAAAAGGTGAGCAACACGTTCAACATATATGTATGATGACTTGCATCTAATTTTTTTCGCTGCATCTAGTTCCCCCACCCGCGATCGATGTCTTGATCTTGAACGGGGCCGGTCTACTCTATGATCGAGAGATCCCGGGGTAGAATATTCGGTTTTACTCGTCCAAGTGCTCATTCACTCGCAATCCGGGTCGCGATTTGACACGGGCTGGCAGCAGCCAGCACTACCCCGTACCCTGGAGCGGCAAGGACTAAGGTCCCCGGATGCTTAACGCTCTAGGTGCGGCGGTGTTGCTCGCGTTCCCACCAATCCGTGTCAATCTGGAACTGGTGTGCATTGGCTCGCTTGCGAATGCCCATAACGAGGAAGGCCCGGTAATAAGCATGTAAGTAAATCTCGTTTATTTTTTGTTTTCGTTATTAACACTCGAGCTCAATAGCTCCCGCGCACCGCCAGCCCCATCTACAACGCCGCCGTTGCCACCGCATCGGCCGAGTCTGCTGCCGATCCCGCCCCCGGCGCTAACAAATCCGCCACTCCCACTCCCACTCCCACGTCTAATGACGAACCCCGAGACAACGCCCCGGTCCGCTGCAAGCCCTGTCGATTGCGCAAGCGCTCGGCCACCTCCGTCCTCGTCGCACTCCCAGCCCACCCGCCGCGTGCAGAGAGCGCGCAGAACGCCTCGAACCGACGGCCCGCCACCTGTCCCACGCTCGTCTCAGGTCGGCATGGCACTTGGTTCGGCGTATATTTGTGATGCTCAGGCAAAATTTCCCCCTGCGCCGGTTATGTCCACTTCCCCGATTCCCGCTCGACAATGCGCCCGCTTTTCGTACCGCGCCCGCCCCCAGCCGCCAGCCAGCCAGTGCACCGCGAGTCTCGCCCACTGTGTGACCGCTCGACCGCGCCCATCCTCGTCGCACTCCCGGCCCACCCGCTGCGCGCAGAGAGCCCGCAGAATAACCCGAACCGACGACCAGACGAGGGGAGCGCACCCCGACTCCATTTCTGGACGAAACACTACCCGGCGTCGCCCACGGCGAGGGGAACACCACCCGTCGTGCCGGCTGTACTCATTTCCCTCACTCCCGTCCGACTATGCGCCCGGACCACTCCCCGACGGCGCAAGCGCCTGCTTCTCGTATCGCAGTCCGCCCCGTTGCTCCCCGGCGCTGTCCCGTATATACTCCCACCACCTGGCAGAACGCCGCTCGTGCTCGGCCGAGAACCACCCGCCCCGCCTACATTTGGATTCGGGTACGCGGGCGGTCCGTCGTAGCAGGCGGCGCTGGCAAACTTGCCTAGCTAGCGCATCGACTAGGTGGACAAACTACGCACCCTACTCGCGCATGCCGAGGCACACCACACCTTGCTCTCCGCACGGTCCAATTCGAGCGCAGCGCTCGCTCAGGTCGAGGCGCGCGCTGAGGCCACTAAAGCCCGGCTTGCTACAATCCGGGACAGTCAATAGGAGAACAAGATAGGCATAGGAGGCAGAGAAAGGTGAAGAGGGGCATAGGAATTGCATAGGACCACATGGCATCAAGTCGAATCAAACAAGGCGGCAGCACGACACTCGTCCCCATCGATCATGCTCCACTCCATTTTGTCCACTCCCGGCCCTCGGGATATTCTGACTCGACTTGACCAAAGCAGGAGAAGAAGGGGCAGCAGGCTCGTTATTTAACTCGACCCACGAGCCGGTCATACATATGTCCTCCGGCTCGTTCTCGTCCTCACCCACGATCACGCTCGCGGCCACAGCGGCCTCGTCCTCGGCCTCAATCTCTTCGTTCATCGCGCTCATCATTCGGACCGCTGCATGCGCGCCGAGGACTTTGACTTGGGCCCCGCGCGGGGTCTTTTCGAATGTGCGGCGGAGCGCACGTTGGGCGAGAGATTCGTGCTTCTTGAATAGGAGAGTTACGGGTGGCCATTCACTCCTGTCCTTTTTAGATGTTTTCCCTATTCCTTTTGTAACTTTGAGCTATGTACATACGAACGGGCTAATGTTATTTTTTTTCGTCTCACTGCTATGTCTCGTGCAGTTGACTACGGTTTATAGGAACTATTAAACAGACGAAAGACCAATATTCTCACGCAAAAACACTAGTCTAATGGCACGGATACTATGTGTAATTTACCAGCATTTGCCCCCAATATATGTGCAATTTACCCTCATTTGCACCACCTAACGTACGATTTCCCCTTGTTTTCACTGCCCCATAGTAGGTTTACCGCCACCGGTATAACAAAAGCACCGGGGGGGTAAACACGCATGAACCGACGGGTCCTCGAGGCAAACACGAGGGGAATGGGAACTGCCTCCGGGTAAACAGACGTTTAGCAGCCGAGTTTGGCTCTGAGGCGGTAAATTTGATTTCGGGGTTTTTCCAGACGCGCCCAGTCGATCATAGTCGTATTGGTAGTAATATCTACATAAAGCGTTAGTGTATCTAAATGTAATAAAATCAAACTTACTCTTCAAAGCGTTCAACATAACCCGCTATATCCACACGGAGTTGCTTGATACGGTCAGTGGTATTGCTAAGCTCCAGGAGACACTTGAGGATTGCAACCAGTTCAAGATAATGGTCGTAGTACTTCTTAGGTAATCGTCCGTAGAGCACAATAGGGCCGATATAAATAAGCCAGAAAGACCAAGACTCGCCATTATAAAGCCGCTGGTTGGTTTGGATATTCGGAAGGGGTCGAATAAACTCAGCGGGCAGCAAGGAAGTCGCCGCCTCAGTTTCTCGTCCAATTGCAGCCCAGTCAGCGCGTGAGATCAAGTACTTCTCCGAGCCAGCGTTTTTGATGCCATCGTGAGTATTTGTCCACAGGGAGAGCAAGTCGGGACCATGGTTGAGTAGGAAAAGATGTAGGAATTCGTGAGGGTACGAAGTAGGTCGTTTAATCGAAGGGATACGGTCGAGAATTGACCAGCCAGAGATTCCGTATTTCTTTGCAAGGTCGTCGTACTCTTTCTGTGTTTTAGCTTTCTGCATTCGAGCGAACTGAGATCTCAAGTTACTTTCAGTTCGAAGCGGGAGCTGGAGCGGATCGTAACTCGAGGTTTCACCAGGGTTATCGGGGTTGCGGGGCTCTGCGAGTGGAATGTAATAAGTCTTCCTTTCGACATGATACACACCCTTGCTAAGACAGCCTCGGCAAGGTACGACGCCGTTCACCCCTTTCATCTCCTCGACAAACTTGATGGCTTGCATATCGCCTGAAACCAGCACCGGATGTTCGCGCAGTGTAAAAGTTCGCCCAGTCAGTACGTTATAGGTTTCGACGCCTTTAGCCAGCTCCAAAGACTCTTCAACAAAAGGTGCAAGAAAAGAATTAAAGTCCTTCGGCTTATTAGGACCGGGGATAACACAGAGAGGTATGATATTTCGAAGTTTTGCGCGGTCAGATGGCGGAAAGTTCAAGATTTGGAGCATAACCGGCCAGCAAGTAGCAGTTTCGCGACTGCCTTTATCAAAAATTTGAACCCCGTCAGTAAGCAGAGTGGTTGCGATGTCGTGTTTCCCAGAAAAGAACCGGTGACCAGTATCAGTACCGTCAATTATGATGTTCCGTTGACACAAATCCTTGTACAGTTCAGAGTCAAAGAAATCGTCCATAGCCCCATCGTGCCGAACGTATTCGTGCCGGTACAGGAGCTTTTTGATAAGTTCGGGGTTGTTGAAAAAGGCCTGGAAGCGGGGGATCGTTGGGATGTATTGGAATGTTTGTACGGGACGGCCGCGAGAATCGTAGCGCGGCTTCTTACATTCAGAGCAGTGAGTCTCGTCGGCATAGTGAAGAGTGAAAGCGTGGCATGAGTCTACGCAACAGTCAAGAGTTTTCGGCTTGAGTCCAGAGAGCGACGCGACCCTAGTTCCCAGTTTTGCCAGCGTAAGTAAGTGAATCTTCTCTCGGAACGAATAACGAATCCGCTCATAGTTGCGCTGAGAAATATGGCCAAACATTCGGATAGCCATCATCTTTATGCTATCCATTTCGCGCTCAGTAAGTGTTTCGGCAACTGCAAAAGAAGTCAGTAAATTTCATGATTAAATCGTGCATAAACTTACTCATTTCGTCTAACTCTTGCTGTGAGTCTTCTGCGTACCAGCGATCGTATTCGCGATAGTCTTCTGCCGTTATATTCTCATATCCATCTTCATCTTTGGGCCAATCTTCAGCGTCGGAGAGCTCGAGAGGGGAAGCCGGGGGAGAAGGAAGCGGTGTTCCGACATCAATCCAGCTGTATGGCGAGTCTGGGGGCTCCGACGGCTCTCTTTCAGTCATAAGACCGTCAGGAGCATCATAGAAAAGATTTTCTGTAAGTAGAGAAGCATATCAGCGCGCATACATTCTACTCATTTGATCCCTCGCGCGTACCTTCTTGGTTTCCAATCCCATTCTCATCCCACTCGATTTCGCCCATAGAATCGTCAATAATATCGCCAGATCTAGCTTCTAGGATAATCTCTTCAGGTATGACTAGCTCTTGAGGTTCGATACTAGGCTCAGAGTTCTCAGTCGAAGTCCCAGCATTGTTGGTGGCTTCGCCGCGTAGTCTCTTAGACAGCTTCCTAAGGTGCCGGAATCGATTACGCACGCTCATAGGTCGATTACAGCCACAAGTGCATCTTACTTCACCAGGTTTTAGTGGGATTAATAAGGCTTGAGCAGGTGTGAGCTTCATCGCAGCGTGGAGAGTGGACTTGGTGTGGCGCGAGCCTGGAATGGTCACGTGACCGTGTAATTTGCATTCGACTCTCGGTCTCGTCGTCGGCTTCGTCTCCTGCTCTCAACCACCACCGCCCTTCCGCCACGAGAAAACCTGTTTTACGAACAATTTCAAACAATTCTGGAAATATTTTGTGAGTTAGTTAACACAATATCAACGCGTTTGCTAAAGTTTGAGGCCAGACTTTACGCGGCGCCGATCAGTCACGTGTAATCATAGTAAGCTAACCTTACATGGATCAGGCGATCAAATGAAACGAACTTGCTAACAAAAAAAGTAGGAAATGTCTACTAAAGAACAACTCCTCGCGCGAGCCAGAGGTAACAAAATGGTTATGAACCATATGCACCTTTTTTTCGCCTGGATGGATTCGGGATGTACGGAGGGGATAGACTTCGACGGTAAGTAATGTCCCTATCTCGCATCTTACCTTGAACGCTAAAACATGTCTTAGACTGGTTGTTGACGCGTAACAGTACGCTCAAACAGCTTGTTTGTCTGCTATTTACTGATATGTTGAATTTAGTCAAGCGTGAAAGCTACGACGCGGGTTTATCCGATTTCTCCGATGAAGAAGCCCCTCCTACACTTGGCCGCCCGTCCGATCCACCAGACAACGACGAGCAACAGGAGCGTGGTCGGAGCGTAGAGCGTCGTGCCCCAGAGTCGTCGAAGAGGCGTCAAGAGGCAAGCGAAACTCGGTGAGTTTCTTCAAGATCATTTTCCACACGTTGTAACACACTAAACATCAAGCAGTTCTTCAAAAAAAGCTCGCACGACAGCGCAAGATAATAGTTCGGGTACTACGTCTACGAAACCAACTCATCAAGAGACCCAAACGTGGGTTGTTTGCGCATACATCGCGCGCCACGTTACTAATGCTAACTTGCTTATGTAAAGTCGCTCAAAGCCTCCTCCTCGCTCGAGTTCATACGGCCCTAGTCGCTCGCCGTCTCCACAACGCCCGTCGGTTGCCCGTCGCTCACCCTCTCGTCACTCGCCTGCTCGTCGGCCCTCGCCCGCTCCCCAACCCTCGCCCTCTCCTCAGCCCTCGCCCGCCACTCGCCGCCGCTCACGCTCTCGTTCGGAGACACCTCAACCCCGACGTCACAAAAGGGCGAGGGTGGCCAAAAAATCCGACGAGGATCGCCCAAAAGATGCGTACGATTTTATGCCAACTTCGTACGAGAAACGACCCGAAAAGCGCGGCGGCCGTGTCAAACGAACATCGAGAAGCGGCAAAGTCAAGATTGCCTTTACGCCAACGGAGCTACTCGGCAGTCGCAAGAAAAAGTACAACTACATTAAGGAGCACCCCCATCCCTTTGGCGAACGACACGGCTGTTATTTCAACCCGTACACCGTTCACAAGGCCGACAAGAAGTTCTATCACCGGATTCCTCGACCCAAAGGCGTCCAACCTGGGCGCGACGGGTTTCTTATCCACGAGGCGATTGGACTACGAAGCGATTATAACTTTTATTGTCGGATTCGGGTAAGTTTTATTATCTATCAAGCTCGGCTATTTTAGTTACACATCCACAGCATTGCGTACGCAAGGCCGTCATCAAGTATCGACCCAAGACGATTATAATTGACGACGAGAAGAGGCCGGGCCTACAATGGGCTCATTACTCACTCGCGGCACAAGAGAGGATTTTCGAATACGTAAGTTCAATTTCTCATACATCATTTTCTTTTATCTTACGCACCTTTAGGTCACCTCCCAATTCCCGTTCCTTCAGCACTATCGAAATATGAGCGGCGAAGACTCCTGGGCGATTAGGATGATGGCAATCCAGCACCTATCGCGGAACCGTCAGTATCTTGCTCGTAAGTCCATCATTTATCAATTACATTTCCTACTAATATGATTCAAGGTCGACCGCGCGCGAGCTATCTGCGCCGCAACGGATCCGACTCTGAAGGGGAAGAAAATGGGGAGGGTGGTGATGAGACAGAAGGCGAGGAGGGAGAAGACGACGACGACGACGAACCGAACCCCGACGACTACGACGACGACTATGTCGACAACGCCCCCGTCCGTCAGGCGGGCGGAAATTCTCGGAACCAGCCGCGCCAGCAGAATGGCTCTCGCCTCCACTCCCGACCTGCTCAGCCTACCGCTGGCTCCTCGCGCGCCGCCGCGCCTGGCTCACGCGCACGTGACTTGCCATCACCACCACCTGAACCTTCCGAACGCGACAAGCGCCGAGCTGATCGAATCGTCGCAGAGGAGGAGGAACGTGAAAAGGCGAGTGATACTCGCTGCTCTCGCCCTTCCAAACAAAATACCAAGGGGTTGTCGGCCAAGCAAAAGGGCAAGCTGCGCGCGCAACTCCCCTCGGTGCCAGAGGAAGACGAGGGGACCGAAGACGAGCTCGAGGTGAGCCATTCATTATTGGATACTAATATTAACTAATCGATCATATATTAGACCTCTCGGCAGGTATCAAAAGTGATCCCCAGCGCCGTGCCTCAACCCTCGACCTCTAAAGGGAAGGGAAGGCCGCCTCCACCTCCGCCTCCACCAGTCTCAGAGGACAGCGATGAGGAACTCGAGGTGAGTCTCTTGTCATTCATCGTCCGAACACTTAATTAACTTCCCTCACTAGCTATTTCCCAAGCGCGGCAAGGCTACAAAGGCGCAAGTCATCGAATCTTCTCCCGAGCCAAGCCCGGTATGTAATACAAATAATTTTGCGTGTATCTAACAGTACCTTTAGGCCCCGGTTCGTATCACCACCAAGTCAAAGGCTGGTCAAGCGAACAAGACGCAGACCCAACGTGAGCCAATCGACAATACTGCAGTATGTGCTTGTATGTTCTACTTTGCATACTGCTGACCACTTAATTAGGCTGCCAAAAAGCCTCGCGAGCAGCCTCGCGAGCAGCCCGCACAGAAGTCCCAGGTTCGACCCAAAATGGTAAGTTGATTTATCCTAATTGATGCACGCTCATCATATTTGTCAGCGCCCCGTCCCTGAACCGGAGGTCGAAGCCTCCACCTCGACCATAAACGAAACGACCCCTACGCCTATCTCTGCCCCTACGCCTATGCCTGCCCCGTTGTCTTCGTTGACAGCTACAGCCTCCAACTCCACGCAAGCCGGTTCTTCCAAGGTAAGCTAGTACAAAACCTGACGATCATGTTTATATAGAACTACTATTTTAGGCTGCTTCAAAGAGGAAGAAGACCGTCGTCCAGCCCTCCGAACGCTCCCTTCGTTCGCGCAAGTAGTGTTCTAATACCCAACAATTCTCCTCTCGTATAACTACTTTTGTTCGGCCCTTCGACTAATGTTCGCATCGAATACGATGATACCCTACAATCCTTTCGGTATTTGCCTCGTCCTTCGACTTCATTCCCTATTCGTATTTATAGATCGCATCGAATGCGACGATACCCAAGCCGAGCTACTATCCGGACGCTGCGCGCTCCTCGGTCGCTTACCCTGAAGGATGGACAAGGATTAGATGAAATAGGACGTTTAGGTGTGGCTCGCTTATAATATGTAGAACTTAGAAGTAGCACGCATGTAAATGTATGTGTGTAAACCTGTTATTTTATGTGTGGGAGCTAGCTAAGGAGTGGTATCTAAAAAAACATGGCGCCAACATATACTGAATTTTTTTTAGGTGTGTACATTACAGTTGGGAGAACACCTAAGATTAGGTGTGCGCCACGGCAACAGACTGACATGTGTGGCACTCACCTAAAGCACATGTGCCGCACACCTAAATTAAGTGTGTAGGTCTCCTGAATTCAGCAGTGCGCCCCACCCACGATTTAGGGGGGTTTCTTTTCACTGTGGCGATGTTAAGCAAAGACTTTCACAAAGACGAGGAACTAGCCGATATCAAGCTAGTGCTTCACACTGTGTTATATGCAAGAGTACCATTTACAGTAGGCTATCTAGCAGGCTATCTAGCAGACCTTCCAGGTTTTCGGCTTGCGATGCCGCTGGAAAGTGCATTGCAAGTTCTGCACCTTATACTGCAGGTTTCGTGGATGGATGGGCTCATAATTCCTCGGTACACATCACTTCAGCGCTACATGCGGGACCAGAACCGCTCTGGAAGGCATCATTGTAATGCTAACATGCACTATATAACACAGCTTACGTTGCAGTCTTTCAACATTATCCAATCGCCGTATCCGCCATACAACATTTGCGATCTCCCATCATCCTACCTTCGAGATAGAGAAGTACCTGAGATAAATAAAAAGGTGGACAGCGCAATATCACATCACCTACTGGATGCCTGTCGGCAATGGGGAGTATATCTGGAGCTATCTCAGCCGTGTGACGAGCTTGTTAGCGCGCTGTATGAGTTTCTCTCCACTCGACTTCTACTCTGGATGGAGGTCCTGAACCTGAAGCGATGTATGCGGGATGGACTGGAGCAGCTTCGCAAGGCATGCGCCTGGTTCAAGGTGCGAGATGGTAGAAACCTAGATTATTCAATAACTAACACAAAGACACAGGAAATTATAGGTTCAGACAGTCTGCAGACTCTTCTAGAAGATGCTGAACGGTTTATTGCGGCATTTTTGTTAAGCCCTTTGTCCGAAAACACGCCTCACATCTACACGTCGATGCTTCCATTTTAGCCAGAAGATAGGCCAGTATCGCAGCATTATATGAAACAAATATCGGGATCAGCGAAGCTAAAGCAAACGCAGTGCGGGAGGAAACCACAAGGAGTGTACTGGCTTGGCAGCGCTGTATCATCCGTGGCTCACTCACCAAGCGTTGGATACGTTGGCGTTGGCGTTGGCAATACGATCCAGATCCTAGACACATGCACCCAGCAATTCATCGGCGAGTCATTCAAGGGTCACACAGACTTGGTCCTTTCAGTTACATACTCGCCTGATGGTGCTCATATTGTGTCTGGCTCACACGACAAGACTATTCGCATCTGAGACGCACACACTGGACAACCGGTAGGTCGCCCACTCCAGGGTCACACATGTCCGGTCCGGTCAGTTGCATACTCGCACGATGGCGCTCGCATTGTGTCTGGCTCATCCGACAGCGCCGGTTTCATGGTTTCTGGCTCATCCGACAACGCCGTTCGCATCTGGGACGCACACACTGGGCAGCCAGTAGGTCAGCCACTCCAGCGTCACACAGATCGGGTCCTTTCGGTTGCATACTCGCCCGATGGCGCTCACATCGTGTCTGGCTCATACTACCACATCCTTTGCATCTCGGATGCACACACTGGGCAGTCGATAGGTCAGGCGCTCCTGGGTCACACAGGTTCGGTCAACTCAGTTGCGTACTCGCCTAATGGCGTTCACATCGTGTCTGGCTCAAACGACAAGACCATTTGCATCTGGAACGCACACACTAGGCAACCTATAGGTCAACCGCTCCAGGGTCACACAGGTTTTGTTAACTCAGTTGCATACTCGCCCAACGGCGCTCGCATCGTGTCTGGTTCGGACGACAACACCATTCGCATCTGGGATGCACACACTGAGCAGCCTACAGGCCAGCTGCTCCAGGGTCACACACGTTGGGTCTGGTCAGTTGCATACTCGCCCGACGGCGCTCACATTGTGTCTGGCTCATCCGACATGACCATTCGCATCTGGGACGCACACACTGGGCAGCCGATAGGTCAGCCGCTTCAGGGTCACACAGATTTGGTCCAGTCAGTTGCATACTCACCCGACGGCGCTCACATCGTGTCTTGCTCAGATGACAACACCATTCGCATCTGGGACGCGCACACTGGGCAGCCTATAGGTCAGCCACTCCATGATCACACACGTAGGGTCAACTCTGTCGCATACTCGCCCGACGGCGCTCACATTGTGTCTGACTCAGGCGACAACACCGTTCGCATCTGGGACGCACACACTAGGCAGCCTATAGGTCAACCGCTCCAGGGTCACACAAGTTTTGTTAACACAGTTGCATACTCGCCCGACGGCGCTCGCATCGTGTCTGGCTCACGCGACATGACCATTCGCATCTGGGATGCACATACTGGGCAGCCTGTAGGTCAGCCGCTTCAGGGTCACACAGACTGGGTTCAGTCAGTTGCATACTCACCCGATGGCGCTCATATCGCGTCTGGCTCAGACGACATGACCGTTCGCATCTGGGACGCACACACTGGGCAGCCTATAGGTCAGCCACTCCAGGGTCATACACGTTGGGTCTGGTCAGTTGCATACTCGCCTGACGGCGCTCACATTGCGTCTGGCTCATACGACAAGACTATTCGCATCTGGAACGCACATACCGGGCAGCCAGTAGGTCAGCCACTGCAGGGTCACATGGATCTGGTCCAGTCAGTTGCATACTCACCCGACGGCGCTCACATTGTGTCTGGGTCATACGATAACACCATCCGTATTTGGGATGCAGGCTTTCGGTCTCCCGCAGGCTTTCAATCTCATGATCCCGAGTCACCTCTTAGTTCAGGTGTGTATCTTCTTCTCCCTTGCGTCCTCCATTCTTTGCTGCGTAAGCTCAACCACCCTAGTATTCAGCCTTCAAACACCATCCGCACGGGTGGCCGTCGACTCGGCAAACCTACAGGGTACGTGTATTCATCTATTCCACATCCTCTCGTTTTTCACATGTCATCTCTTTCCGCTCTTCTCATCTTCACTTCCTCAGACACAATGCTAGCTAAAGACTGGAGACTCAACGAGGATGGATGGGTAGTTGACTCGAACGGACATCGACTTGTTTGGATCCCGTGTGGGATTCGAGCTCACCTCGTATGTTACCCCACTCAACTCATCATCCCAACAAGCCTTGGGACGCACCTTGATCTCAGCGATGCAAGATTCGGCGAGGACTGGGCTCATTGCTTTGACAAGATACCAGCCCTGGAGTCCGGCATATCTGACGCCGACGATGGGTAGAACTAACCTTAAATGTCATCAATCTAATCAGGTCCTGTAAGCTCTCTCGTTTGCGAGTTATGACTTGCCGTAGACATTTATATTTATGCCTGATTGAAGTTCTGATAGCAATGGCTTATTGCTCATGTTTTGAGTCCACTACGGTACTACCATTAGAGACTTGCTTGTGTTATACCGTTATATAGCCCAATCAAACCTTCACAAACACGTGCATACACCTTCAATTCGAGGTGTTCGCCCGATGCGACTCAACCGTGCAAAATTACCGACTATACTTTTGATCACTATTTTTGACCCTTACCCGTCAAGAACCAACGCATAGTCATTTAGCCACTTGATGGCGTAGGGACTTTTTTTAAGTCTAGTGGCCCAATTACAGGTTAGCCTGCACACACTCAGGTCCGATTCGGTCATGACAGTACCGCTGTAACTCTGTTGATTACAAGGCTGGCTACATATCGGCCTCTGTAGTAGAACGAGAGAAGCTGAATATCAATTGTCTAAAAAATAACCGATTGCGGGTGGAGCCCACCCAAAACTTAGTGGATCTTCACTGATTTTAGGTCTCTGATGTTTTCAGATTTTCCTGAGATATCCGACTCCAGGCGAAACTGATCTGAATCAAAACATACGGACCTGCAATTTGGGGGTTTCCTTCCCGTAGAACTATCAAATTACGTATGGTAAGTTCGACTCTCGAGAACCAGTTTAGCGTTCTACGGGAAACTCAGCATGCCAACACCCCCACCAGCACCATCTGCACGCCTATGCGCCGTATACCTGCCCCACCGTACGTCTGTCCACCGACGGACCCAGCGTGCAACTTGCCACCAACTCGAATCTGGACCTCGGGCTGTCGGCGGCGAGCTTTTATTTTTGTCTTATTCGATGCGCGAACTGCTTCGCCTGCGCCGGCAGTCTCACGCTACTGCCGGACCCTACCCCCTACCAGTCGTGATTATATAGCGCTGAGTCGAACATCGCGTCGTTTTCAGCTTTCAGCGGGAGTGATCCGGATGGGAGCGTGCAATTACCCAAAACCGAGGCACAAGCGGACGCTTACCCGCCAATGGACGGTTTGTGGTCGGGCTCGGGCCTGAGTTGTTCAGCCCAGGGATGGTGGATGCTTCCAGGATGGACGTGGGCATGACGAACACCGAGCTCACGGCGGCGATGGCTGGGTTGGACGCCGGGATTGGGATATCTGGAGTGAGCGTTAAGATGACAACCGACACTACTTCGTTCTGGACCGCACCCGATGCGGATTAGTAATGTCGACCACGCGATGGATGACTCCTGGATACCTGCGAACTGGAAGCTGTGCCAAGGCGAACAGTGACGGGCCCTTTCAATTTTACGACCAAGGAGCAAGCTGGAGATAGGAAGTGGTGATGGGGTCTGCCGTCGGTTTCATCAGTCGCTCGCAACGTGACCTGGTTTGCCCGCCTTCGACCGCGACACGATATGCCTGGCGGCCAGGCTCACCATCGTGGATTTTCTCAGGCTGATTGGGCTCGATCTTGGCGTAACAAACACTGCCGATGCTTCCAGCATGGACCAGCGTCTGACTCGATTTCAGAGCGAAAAACTGCAAGTTTGGATGATCCACATAATGTCACCCTGACCTGGCCAGTGTCTTCTCATTCCCAAGCGAACGTGGATCCTTGTCGATTCGAGGCCGACTTATCTTTTTTTTTTCTTCGCTTGAATTAATTTAGGTCAGACTCGACACTAGCACTTTCGTATCACAATCCTCAACAGAACCGTCATCGAGCTTCCGTTGCTTTGCCTTGTCTCACGATACGCGGCACTTACAGTCTAATGGATTTGGAGATTTTAGAATTGGGAAAAACTGGTCGAGGACTGGCGGCTTTCGAGGTGAGTTTCTACTGTTAGGGATAGCTCTAATTTGGGATAAGAACCAGCCCACGCCTGCATTGAAGATCGTGGAATGCTGAGTTCGTGGGAACACCTCGTACACCTTTTACTGAATCACGGTAAACGCGACCATTCTCACCCATTTTCTTCAGCTAGATACGTTTCGTATGATTTGGTGGTATTGCATTGTACATCCGTGAACATATAATAAACGGTTATCTTCAAACGTGGCGCCGTGACTGAGGGTGCTTTTGGCGTGTTGTTGGGACTAAATTACTCGACCGCGAGCTATCATTGTCCAAGAAACCTTTTCATTCGTTTGGGGATCTGTAGGACCGGTATTGGGTGTGTGTCGTGGGTGAGGACGGTGGCGCAGGTAGGGATAGAGAATTCATGACGTCACTGATAACGTTTCAGCGAGCTTCAGGGCTCAATGACAGTATTTGAAATCACGCCACTCACCGTGCAAACTTCCTGTATAATAACAAAAGTAGTTAGTAATGCAGTATTGTTAGCGCACACCTAGTAGTAAACAAAGATAAACAAAAACCGTAAAGCTCAGTAAAGGTCACGAATGCGACAATAGACCAGCCTAACGATAGTAGATTCAGTGTAAGTACTAAGTACATCGTTCGAGGGCTATTCTATAGGCCTTTATATACTAATCCATTCCGTAGATACTCCGTAGCGCATATGGTGCGCTACGGTTCCTATATCACCGAGCAGCGTGTATGCGTGCTCCGGTTACTTAGCGAGCTATGCGCTCGCATATATTCAGTCTTCTAGTACCGCTAGAAACGTCTAGCGGTACGTGTTTTCTTTTCTATTCTTTTTTCTTTAGGTCTTACGCCCGAGCACTTAACGCTCAGGGCTTTGTTTGGCTCGATCACGTGGGTTTTGTATTTTTTATGTAGGTACAAAATCAAATCTTCCACACCGGTTGCACCCACGTCACGCGCCTCGATCACATCCAGCAGCCCTCATCTCGAACACCACCTCTATTTTACCAACCCATCACGGCTGGATGCTACACTATGGAGACCCACCGAAGCTACGCGCGCTGCAATGTCCCAATAAATGAGCTCGTGGTAAATCCGCCCTATTTGTCCTTGACCAGCTCCCGATGCGTGTTCTTGTCACGTCAGCTGCTTCCTCCGCCATATTCATAATCCTCTATAATACTCGATACTTTAGTCCAAAAAATCGTAATAAAGAAAATATGTGTGTCCGTCTATTGGTGAGTCTACTTGCTTCGCCCTACTCTTTGCTGGCCAAGACGCTAACCCATGCCTGATGTTAGAGGGTCGCTTGTTTGTAGTGCAACTCGCGTGCCATCCTTCGAGACATGTATCAATAATCGCGTTGGCGGCGAATTAGGGCCAGCTGTGGCTCGAGGGTAGCTTGCTGTCCAGGTGGGGTATTCTACTCGCCTGTCCCGAATCATTTTATTGACCGATGTCGGTGGTTGCAGAGCGGCGCGGGGCAGCATCTCGGCTAGCGTCAAGTCCCAGTTGACTAGGTTGATCATGTTGCATATGTAACTCTAGATGAACAAGCGTAGGGCGCAGTCCATAGTGAGCAGAGTTGATATTTTTCCTAATATATCTCCCTAATGCATACCCGCTGGCAGCCAACCCCAGCGTGACCACCCGCCTCGCCGCCGGTTCTTTAGGCGACTCGTCACGCAATCTCGTGTCGACCGTTGCATTCTACTCCACTCAACCGCGCAGCGAGCAAGTTACAGGAACTCATGCTAATCTGCAACTGCTCGGGCTCTTACACAGGTTGGTGTTTCTCTTTAACTTGGCCTATATATATGACATTGAGTGCATTATTGTAGACACCACAAAAACACAACGCTAAATTACCTACTATCTATCTGAGAGGGGTGGCTCAAAACGCTGCGGCTTTGGCTGCGTCGAGCACCGAGCCGCAGACGCTTTAGCCAGGGATTTGGTGGGCTAACCGAGAACTGGCGACCGTACAGGTGAGACTTTCGTGTTGCTTAAAGCCAGAGTAAATATGCTGATATGATGTACAGCACGCTGGCCGCTGCAGCCTTAGCACTTGTCGGATAGATCCACCTGTGGTATTCGCATTCATCATCATACGTCCGCTCTTCACTCTAAACACGTCGAGGATATCAACAACACTACCCCATAGACAATTTCAAACGACGCCGCTTAATATCCATCCCTGATCCCTTCCTTAAACGACGCCCCTGCCTCTGGCTATGCATCCTAGTTCCTATTGTGGTCTATATTCCCCTCTATTCCTTGCATTCGCCATGATCTCTGCCCTTCTGCAAACCGTTAGGGACGAAATGTACATACACGTCAGCTTCTTCTCCTGTTTCTTCTTGTCTAGCGTCTACGTCTACATAACTGCGCTGGGTCTGAGTAACAAGTGATGGTCACAAGTTTGGCGTCGATCCTGCTAATCCTGGCAAACGTGGCTGTTGGGACACCGCGGCTTGAGCTCCAGTCATGCTTCTATCAGTACAGGCATGCGTTTGCTGTTTTGTGAGCTCCTATTCGTCTTCTGTGCGTTGATCTCCGGTCTCGCCAAAGGTCCCCTCCAAATAGTGATTTCGTATCTTCTGTCAGACATCGACTGGCGTTTTCTGTGATTGTAGCAACAACACATAATCCTCGTACCGCTCTGCTCGGCATTCAGAATCACCCTGGACTCAACGCGGGCTGCAAAGGAGGAACCGAGGGAGGACAAGGGAGCTGGGAAGGCGTGACGAGTGGTATTACTGTGTAAGTTTCTCGGTCGAAAATCATCTACGTGTATGTGAAGTCTTTGCTTTACCCATAAGTATTTTGCTATTGATGATAACCGTAGGCTATATAATTTATGTCTCACATGGTTTGCCGGCGGCATGACATAAGCGACGGCCACTTCGGGCAGCTCATCTCGCCGAGCTCAACCACCTCTCGTCCAGCCTCACATGCGTGGATCTGTGCGCATCGGGCTGTCTGAAGCTGTGTGCGGAGATTACGATACCACGAGCATCAGTAAACAGCTCCAAGGTGGATTAGTCAGAGCAGCATATATATACGACGCGCTGCGCTTTGTTCGTGGCAGCCAGCATCATCCCAGGCCACACTCAACGCCGACTCAACTAGACTCGGTGCGATTATGAGCAATATTTCAATGTCTCAGGAAGGCGAAGCGGGTCGTTCGTCGGTGAGTAGTTGCTCGTTCAATCGTCTAGAAATGCGAGATGTATTGATCATCCTGATCTACCCAGGTCTCTATTGATCCTCGTGAGCGGGTAAGCACTGCATATATTACGGAGAAATCTACGGCCCGGTGACAACAGTTTGATCCTCGTACGAAGATCTTTGGCCCAACGACGCCCATCGGACTCATACTTGCCAACGTGCCGAACCAGGTTCCAGGGTCGACTTTCTCCACCCGGGTAGCCACCGCTCTCCGCTTCTTCCAAGACCAACTACCTACTCTCCAGGCTCGGCACCGAGCACAGCAGGATGCTCGAGCCCCAGCCAGCTCGGCCAACTCCCTAGCCGCTGTGCTTTACTCCATCGCAAACCTGGCGGAGATACAACATCGCGAATCATTCAAGTTGGAAGATCTCGATCTATCGATTAGCAGTTCCATTGAAGGGGTAAAACTCCTCCCAGACGGACATCCGCAAAAGGCTATGTGGTTACCGTTTCTAGTCTATTTGCTCGAGAAGCGAGCTCAGGCTTCGGGTAACCTCGGCGACGTCGACGACGGAATTCGTTACGCACATCAAGCTTTGTCTTGCTCGTCCGAGGCGAGCGGATTTGTACTGGGCCTGATGAGAGACCTGAGCGCTCTTTACTTGCGAAAGTACGAGGCTTTGAATGAGCTTGTGGATCTGCAAGCGTCGATCCAGTTTGGCCAGAATGCTCTATCTATGGCTCCGAATGGCTGGCCGGGGTTGCCTGAGCTAGCTGGTTCGCTCGGCACCTGTTATCTACGCAGGTCGCACCGACTCGGCACGCCGGAAGACCTCGACAAGAGCGGCATGCTTATCGAGCGTGCACTTCAGTTTCGTCCAGACTTCCCCGCAAGACACCTGTGGCTAGCAAACCTCGGCACTGTCTATCGGTCGCTGTTCAAGCGCTTCGGGCGGGACGAGGACGTCGAAAAGGCGATCTTATGCTATCACCGAGCGGTATCCAGGGCTGAAGAGCTTCAGGACTCGAGTCTCCCGGGAGTCCTAAGTCAGCTTGGTATGACGTATCAAGTCTTGTTCTCGCGAACCCACAAGCCGGAGCATATAGAAAGCGCGGTGAACTACCAGAAGAAGGCCGCCGAACTCACTCCAGACGGGCATCCGCACAAGCCCAGGATACTATGTTCGCTTGGACAGGTCTATGGTGTCCGATTCAGCGTGCTCCATGAGCCTGAGGACTTCGATAGAGAGAGGATCTACTACGAACAGGCAATGGAGCTGGGCGACGATGAACATCTCGATCAGTCAATATTGCTCTACAGTCTTGGCGGCTGGTACTATACTAACTTCGGAAGGACAGGCGACAAAGAGTCTATAGACGCCGCCATCAGGCTACTGGAGCAGGCATGGTCGCTTCATCCCGCCAACTCCTCAGAGCATCGTTTCAGTCTTGGCCTGATATACCAAGCCAGGGGTGGAGTCGAAGACGTTGAACGGGCCAGAGACTTGTTCAAGCAGGCTGCTCAAGACCAGACCGGAACTCCTGTGTTCAGGCTCTCAAGCGCTAAGGAGTGGGCTAAAGTCTGTCCAGACGGTTCGGATACCAAGTTCGAAGCCTATGCCTACGCCATAACCGTGCTTTTGCCCCTGACCATCTGGATCGGCGTTTCGACCGATCGCCGACACGAGTCGCTAGTCTTCGACGTCAAAGACCTAATCGCCGCAGCCGTAGCGTCTGCCGTCTCGGCTGGGAGGTACGACGCCGCGGTGGAATGGTTCGAGCAGGGACATGCGATCGTGTGGAGACAGACCTTACAGCTCCGTACGCCTCTCGACGACATATACGCCGCCGATCCTCAGTTGGCGACCGAGCTCGGAAACGTATCACGCGAGCTTGAGATCGCGTCGTCCAAAAAGGCGACACCAGACCGGCACGGACGGTTGATCGAGCGCTCGTCGCTAGATGAAGCTCAGCGCCACCGTCGGTTGGCGCAGCGACGCGAAGAGCTGGTGGATGCTATTCGGCAACTACCTGGGTTCGAAGACTTCCTACGTCCCCCGACAGCTCGGAAGCTTTTGAGCGGTATCCGCGATGGAACCGTCGTGATAGTCAACTTGGACCGGGATCAGTGCGATGCACTCATTCTTGCATCCGGCTCAGAGGATATCATACACGTGCGACTGACAGAAGTTTCGCATTCGAAGGTAGAGAACGCGCATACCAAGCTCTTGCGGTCCATTCCGGGACAGGGTGCCCGGCGAGGCGTGGTGAGCTCGAAGTCACGGCCTGTAGACTCTTTCAGGGACGTCTTAGGAGCGCTGTGGCGAGATATAGTAAAACCAATAGTCGTGCAAATAGGTATAACGGTATGTACGGTCAGCGAAGCAAGGCTGAAACAGTGCTTATATGCGACACGTTTGTAGCATATACCCACTTCAGGACGTTTGCCACATATCACCTGGTGTACCGCTGGCACCCTGTCCTTTCTTCCCCTCCATGCGGCCGGAGATTACGGCAACATCAAAACGATTGAGGACTATGAGCAATCCAATGTTATTCTTTCCAACCTCGCGGTATCTTCCTACGCGCCGACCATTAGTGTTCTGACCCCTCGCGCGTTTTCTCCCGACACGTTCTCCGGTATACTCGCCGTGGGTCACGGCTCGGCAATTCGAGACTCGAAAAGAAGTCTGAACCCACTACCTAGCACTAAGGACGAGCTGGATCAAATAGAAAGTAGAGTGAAGAACTGGCGTTTCACTCGCCTAGAGGACAGTAATGCTCGTGGCGACGAGGTTCTCGACGCAATGCGTACCCACAGTTGGGTCCACTTTGCGTGCCACGGATCCCAAGACTTGACAAGCCCGATGGATAGCGCGCTTCACCTGCACGACAAGGACATCACTCTCGAGGCTATCTCCCGCCACCCACTTCCGCACGCGCAGCTCGCGTTTCTATCTGCATGCGAGACCGCTACAGGCAACTCGATCCTACCGGACGAAGGTTTGCATTTGGCCGCAGGGCTGTTGATGGCTGGGTACCCGACGGTGATAGCGACGATGTGGTCGATCGGAGACCGGGATGCGCCCATAGTCGCCGGCAATGTGTATGAGCGTTTGCTGGAGGATGGCGTACCGGATAGCCGGAAGGCTGCGCGGGCACTCCACGAAGCAGTAGCGCGTCTTCGGAACGAGATCGGGGTGGACCAGTTTGCGCGATGGGTGCCATACGTTCATATCGGCCAGTAACGACTCTTATCATGATATATATGGTACAAATTGTTCTAGACGTAGAACCACAATATACATATACCATGAGCCATGAGCTGAGTAAATTAGTATTCAACGCTCTACAATCATCGAGTTTTTTCTGTCATGCGAGCAAGGTCATAAATCGAACCGACAAGAATCATGTGCTGAAACTGTTGAGATACTCAGAATGCTTGCTACCTAATGCGAACGGCGAGATACTCGCAAGACGAAGACATGTGTGGGCACGAACTGAGGGCGGGGTGTACCTCCTCACGAAGAAGATGGTAGTGTACGCTATGTTTGGGATGTTAAGTTACACCATACTAGATTACTGAATGCCAGGTACGAGATCCGAATCAAGGTGTTTCAGTCATCGCACCGCGAGGTACTGTACGCACGCTTAATGAACCCACATGTCACGTCACAAATTGACGTGGTTGTGGGTCAAAACAAGGTTTGACTTGTCACATTTTGGACGCGGTGGTTAGGTCCAGACCAAAGTGTCACAAGGGTGGCTTCGAATGTCAATCAATAATTGTAATCTTTACTAGTGAACTGTCAGTTTCGGGACAGACCCGTGGGTGAGTATACATTCTGTCACGCCACAAATTCTGGCTTGTGGTTAACTAAAAACCTGATTTTTTGTCACGCGGCGCGGGCGCCGTGTGGGTTCATTTAGCGTGCGTACAGTATCCAACAGATTTGCGAATGATCGAGAGGAATTGGAAGACACCATATGCGACAACAATCAATTCCGTGAACTGTCTATCGGCTCTGCTAAGGAGGAAGCGGGTCGCATAAATCGGATTTATGGCCAGCCTGATCAAAATTGGAATAGATTTGTGCTAGGCCTTCGAGTTAGCAACTACCCGATACGAGAGTATGTTCAAACGTCAGACGATTGAATCAAACTAGTGATCTGACCCACGAAAGCGCTACTGACGGTACGGAAAGAGTTGTAAAGTCGAGTTTTCGGACCACTTATGAGCCAAAACACAAATGTAGTCTGCACTCTCATAGTAATGGAAGTGCAAAGCTCGCCCAGTGGTTTATCGCTACTTATTTCCATTAGAGGGGTAGAGCGTAGAATAGTGGGCCAAAGCTCTGCCGTGGTCGTGGTGGTCCTGAAAGTAGATACATGTAGGAGGTAAGCGCGGGCTGTGAGATCAATTTGAAATTACCTCGCTCACCAATCACACCCAACCACCACTCATCCCGAACACCATCGGTATCTCGTCGACATGTCATGCCCAGGTATTACACTGCAGCGATACACTAGACCTATGCGCTCAAAGTCTTGCCGGATGATTCACAGCGTGTCCGCCGTTTCTACTCCCGTTCACCCTTGGTTCACATAAGTTCATCACATCGCCTGCTCATGCAACCATATTCCTCACTATGCCACTACTGGAAACTCGTGGTGTCAGTCCTCCCGGGATAAAACGCACGGAACACCATATGCGATCAGGTCATTACCGTAGCCAGAGGGTCGCACGACTTGAGACTGAGAACACAGCAAGCCCTCCACTCCGCCTGCGTCCTCGAATCTTAGCATCAAGAACGCATATCGGAGGATACTTGAGTAGTCGATATCATGCTTACGCGTCAGTCTTGTTCTCGTTCCCCTTGTTATCGAGCTATCGCTGATCTCAGAGGTGCGGTGTGGGTTGTAGAGTTGGGGCAGGCGCGCCACTTGAGCGACCAGAGCCGACGGAAACCAGGGAAGGGACCATTTTAGCTGGGTTGGGCGACCGTATATCAGCTATGTGTCCGGGATAGCTCGATTAACGCACGGTCTGGTAGCCAAAGGACACGGTCGACTCGAGAATGCGAAGTTCATCCAAGGTCGACCTTCATTTCTCGATCTTCGTTGATAGATTCCAGACGGCGAAACTGCTACCTGTCCGGCGCATCTCACACTTTCTCTGCATCTGGGACCTCCGCTGGTGTCTTGCTCCTTGTCAACATAATGCGCATATCCTCACCCAACTTCGGCGCCCCAATCCCAATTCCTATCATCCGCCGCATAATACAGTACTCGCTTCGTACGGCGGCACCTAAATCCTGGACTACCTCCACCGGTCTAAGGGCTGTTTACCTCGCCCAAACTGGCTGCGGTAGTATATCGAGGTTGGGTCGAGTCTAAAACGCTAGCGATTATCGACTCTATAGGAACCTGATAGGCTTGTTACTCGAAGTCGAGACCGTGCGTGCAGCGTTGATGAATTATCCAGGAGTTTGGTGGATGGATTTGACGAAAGATGCGTACCGAACAAACACGCACGATCTCAAGATCATCCGTCGCGTCCCTCAAAACAACTCCTTACCAGGACGACTTCCTCACGCTAGTCATCCCACTCTACTCTGTCGTCGAGGATATTTGGGACAAATGTAGAAGACGTAGCGAATACTACAAGCTTACCGATTCCACCGGGAATCACGACATCATAACTTGGTTAGGCCGCGTCCGCCTCTTGGTTTAGCCGCACTGACTCGATTGACCATCCGCCAAAGTGGCATTCCAAGTTTTGCTCGCTCTATAAAGACAGCCGAACATGATTTACACAGACGAAACGCCTGTGCATCACGCGGAACGGGCTCAACCTACTCTCCACCCCGTGCATGCGCTCTCCGCAGAGGGTTTCTCCCCCTTGTCTCCATTCGATCTTGGCGGCAATTCCATTAATGCAACCAAATACGCGCAGATGATACATAGCAGCTTTTGTTCGAGCAAGTTACTGGACCGCGTCGAGATTTGTGATATGAGCGGGGCTGGGTTCGGACAAAACGAGGGCGAGTCGTATGCTGGATTGGCATGCTTTTGTGAGCGTGTGGGGAAGGGGTATCATGGGAAGCTCAAAAGGTTCGACGAGGGTTTTACGAAGGAGTACGAGTACTAGGTGTATGCAGGTCAAACGTAATGGATGTTTTTATTGAATGGCCAATAGCTGGTGGTAAATTATGCACGTCTGGTTACTAACCCTGAAGGCTACATCTCAGCCGCGGGTCCACCTGAACTGGATCTAGAATTAACCATACCACCTTCCGGCTACTAAGTATGAAGGATGATGTTCCCTCGAGCAATTTTTGGGATAACATACACGATGATCGAAAAGTAACGGAAAATATCAACATAACGCATATATCAATGATCTTATTTATGTGCCAACAATGCGGGGACGAGCCAGAGTCAGTCGCGCACTTCGTCTTACGCTGCCATAAGTACGAGAGCGTTCATCAATCAATGTTAGCCTCAAGAGGGAGGAGTTTCCTCAGTTTATGTTTTCTCTTCTGGAACAAGTCTGCTTTTCCCGTTCTGCTTGAATTCGTTAGACGTACGCACGGCTTTGATAATCTCCTTAGATAATCTTTCTTTGTATTTCTCCCTTTCTCTTTCTTCTCTCTCCTCTTCGTCACTCAGTCTGATAGAGCCTCCTAGCATAGTTTACATTACTCTTAGTAGCGCTTCGATCGCGCCGCCCTTAGTTTACAACGTAGTCCCGGGTAAAGTGGCAGCCCGCCTCCGATGTATGCGCCTCGGTCTCTCTTTGTTTTTCTCGTTCGTCTCATATCATGTGATGTCGCACCATAGGGCCGAGCCCCGAAACGACAATAAGTACATGATGTTTCTTTTTTTTTTTTAAAAAAAAAAAGTGTTTCCTGCTTCGGTTTGACTTAGAAGACTTGCTTATCTTATTTCTTAGCCTTACATTCCTAGGACTGAGCATCCAGCTCGACATCGGGCCCGTGTTGAACTAACAAAAAGAGGGTGGCCTTGAACATTGTTGTATAGTATATAAAAGCGCATTGAATAAAAGAGTGAATTAGAATTTGGATGATGATATAGTACAAAATAGCGTATCGGCCGCTTTATATACGTAAGAGAAATCTGATCCGAGTCATATATATGCTATAGTCACACTAAATGCGCGAATCAGCTATGGTGAGTACACTTGACTCGGTTCTACTGACTCGAGTATCGACTCATTGTTACATGGTCCTCGAAGGAGGAGCCGCTGTGGCCGCTGTAATAAATATTTCGTGTGAATTATCTAGTTCAACCCGCGCTCGAATATTCGATGCATGGGGAGTGACGTGTAGTCACCAGGGTTTACGATCACGATGGTTTAGGCGAAGCCGGCGCCCCGCGGCGGATGCATAGCAAAGCGCGAGGGCGGGCGGGTCACAACTCGCGCTGAACACAAAAACGTAAAGAACGTACAAAGGGCGAGGTACAAGAACAAGACAATTGAGGACAGAGCGTAGACGAAAACATTAGAGAGACACCAATGACTTTAAGCAACGAAACCCCAAGAAAACGAGACAACAACAAGTGATGAAGAAACAATATAAACTAATCGTGTACAGCCGAGAAATAGATGCGCGACCGAAAAAGAGGGGAGCCATCGACAAGGGAGGGAGCGGCGGGTAGTGCGCAAAAGTCAGATACTGGCGTTGGGGAAGCGAAAACCCTTTGGGCGACGGCTGTGCCGTCGTCCAGACGGGCGCTACTCACCTAGCGCGCAAGCGGGATGAAACCGTGTGGTGTGGCGATCAAGCACAGCGGTTTATCTACGCGCCGGTGAGTCAGCGGATGCGACGCGTCGCGGGCACATAAGGATTGACGCACGCTAATCAAACCGAAAACGAGTTCCCAGTTCCCAAAGGATATTCTGCACAACTGTGCATCCTTTAGGAACATCATTTCCGGTCAGATGAAAGGGTCGAGGGCGAAGCAGAAGCCGAGGCGTCAGCGGGGGCGGGACCTGCAAGCGTGCAGTCAACGGATGTATATGCGGGCAGCGCATACAGGCGGCGAAGCGCGCGGCGCTTTGATCGGGGGCTCGCGCGCGTAGAACCCGTGAGACTTCGCCAAACATGGATTTACAAGTCATTAGAAAAAACTATATAAGGCGGTGGAAGTGGTTGGGTGTTGTAACGCCTTTTCAAATGGCCTAGTCGGGTCTTTTTCAAGCGGATAAATAAACCATAGCTTAAAGCGTCTATTGGAAATCGAGTAATGAGCACGTCAAATGACCACTGCCATGGAGCGCTTGGTTCCAGGCAATCGGTATTCTAGAATCTTGCCTCGCTGAATCCACGCTGGAACGCGGTGTTCAATGGCTGCAGGAGGTGTATAATAAGGCCCATGTATCAAGCACCCCACGTAACCCTAGGCTATCCTAACCGACACCCAGTTTAATCTTGCATATGCTTGTGCTCGCGAAACTTAGGCGACGTTTCCATCGCATCAAGAGCGCTTTTGAGGACCCGTCTCGTGGTATTGACGTCAACCAGGTTATCGCCACTGGACTCGAGGAAAATCCCGGCGGTTTCAACTGGATCGGGATCGATGCCTTGGTCGAAGCACTTGGTCGCGACGCCAAAACATTCCAGCCGCTTGCGTCAGCGATCGCCAAGCTTTCAGCCTGCATCAAGAGACTTGAGGTAAGTGTCAAACAAGTGATAGAATCGGACCCTAATATTCGTTTTATAACTTGACACGAACGATTAGACCTATCCCCAAGTTCCAAGTGGCTATAGCGAAATTCGTATCAATATGAACGACCTACTCCTTAAACTTTTCGGCTTACTCAACGATTCCGAAAGTTGTGCAATAAAGCAGGGTCGAACTGCGAATCTGGCGCGGTCAGTCTGCAATCCACTAGTACAACAGAGTAAATCTGATATGTTGGGGAAGTTCAATAGAAAGCGAGACGGAGTCACTGCTTCAGCTTGTAGAGGACTGGTCAGACGTCATGGACACGGGCGACGTGGAACGTCAAGCTAACGAGGTTCTGGGGCGTTTTCGTCGGCTACAAACACTGATGGGACACTTTATAGTCAGCCCTTTTCGTTTCCCTTGCAGTACAAACGCCATGCTGAGAAAAGGTACAGATAACTGAAAGTATAAGAATAGTAGGGGAGCCAGTGTCGGTGAGTATGGATTGACCAGGCGTCTCTATTGTCTGTTTAAACTCCGCGCCATAGGGTGTGGTCCTGGATCGCCTTCTACGTTCTACAACGGCATTAAATCGCTTACCGGACCCGAACGCACTCCCTCGTACTACGTGCGCCGAGAACACTCGCGTAGATGTACTTCACAATATCAAAGGCTGGATCCGCCACGGGAACAATCGACAAGTGTACTGGCTGAGTGGTATGGCTGGCTCTGGTAAAACGACAATCGCATACACCCTGTGCGATCACTTGAAAAACTCCGGGTATCCAACTGCTAGCTACTTCTGCATGCGAAGGCTCCCAACATACCGCAAAGCCAATCTCATTCTTCTGGAGGTCTCGCGCCAGCTGTCGCTTTTGTCTCGCCCGTTCCTATGTGCGCTTCATGATGCAATATCCCCAGACGCAGTAGTGCAAAACTTGCCAATCCACGATCAGTTTAAGCGTCTGATCGCTATGCCTCTCCGGAGGGTTGGACACACGTTTCCTGCCCATCCAGTAGTGGTGATCGATGCGCTGGATGAGTGCGAAGATAGGGCCGAAGTGAATGATATGTTGAAGACACTGCTTGCATATGCGACTGAGCTGCCTATCAAGTTCGTCTTAACTAGTCGCCGGGGGGTCGGAACAATCGATTACGATGAAATCCTGAAGAGAGATCAAGCACTAACTGAACAAAGTTTAGACGGGATATTTCACTTACATGTTCAGGAGGACATCAGGACGTACTTGGCATCTGAACTTCAGGACCTCGATCTGTCACCGAATGAACTGGAAAGACTTACCGAGCAGCCAGGAGGGTTGTTTAGGGACGCAGCATGGTTTGTAGATTATATTCTCGCCGGTGGTAGGCCTCAGGCCAGAGAGCGAATGCTCCGACTGCTAGACGTCTTCTGGGACTGTGATGGCGACGGACGGACAGACGCCATTTACGAAGCCATCCTTGACGCGATGCTCAGCGAAGACTTCCACGGAGGCGAGGAACTAGCCGAGATCAAGACAGTGCTTCATCTAATAATCTGTGCAAGATTGCCTTTTACAACAGGCTTTCTAAGAGGCGTGCTGGCGAAGCTTCCAGATTTGCGCCTTACGATGCCGCTGGAAAATGCACTGCAAGCTCTGCACCCGGTTCTGCTGGTTCCGTCGATGGATGGACTTCTGACTCCTCGGTACAAATCACTTCAGCGCTACGTGATGGACCAGAAGCGTTCCGGAAAGCATCACTATAATGCTAAAACGCACGGTATAACACAGCTTACTCTGCGCCATTTTGACACCATCCAATCGCCGCATCCACCGTATAATATCTGCAACCTCCCATCGTCCTACCTTCGAGATGGGGAAGCTCCCAGGATAGAAAAACAAATCAAAAGCGCAATTTCACACGACCTACTGGATGCATGTCGGCAATGGGGAGTATATCTGGAGCTATCTCAGCCGTGTGAAGAGCTTGTCGACGCGTTATACGAGTTTCTATCCAGTAGACTGCTACTCTGGATGGAGGTCCTAAACATGAAGCAGTGTATGCACGAAGGACTTGGGCAGCTACGCAGGGCACGTGCTTGGCTGAAGGTACGAGATGGCAGAGGCATACGCCACCAGGTAACTCACAAAGACGTAGGGGGTCGAAGGTTCGAACAGTATTCAGATTTTTCTCGAAGACGCTGAGCGGTTTGTTGGGACTTTTTGGTTGAGCCCCTTGTCGGAGCATACACCTCATATCTATGTGTCGATGCTGCCGCTTTGGCCGAAGGATAGGCTGGTATCCCAGCACTATATGCAACAAATATCGGGATCAGTAAAACTCAAATGGACCCAGCGCGAGAAAGGATCAAAACGAGCATATTGGGTAGGCAGCAGTGTGCAATGCATGGCATACTCACCGAGTAGTAGATACTGCATTGCAGTTGGTATTGATGATACGATCCAGATCTTAGATATATGGACTCAAGAACTGATCGGCCAGCCGTTCAAGGGTCACGCACATTTGGTCAACTCAGTTGCATACTCACCCGACGGTGCTCGCATCGCGTCTGGCTCAGACGACGGGACCGTTCGCGTCTGGGACGCGCACACTGGCCAGCCTATAGGTCAGCCACTCCGCGGTCACACAGGTTCGATCCAGTCAGTCGCATACTCTCCCGACGGTGCTTACATTGTGTCTGGCTCTAAAGACAAGACCATTCGCATCTGGGACGCACAAACTAGGCAGCCTACAGGTCAGCTACAGGGCCACACAGATTGGGTCAACTCAGTCGCATACTCGCCTGACGGCGCTCACATCGTGTCTGGCTCATCCGACAAGGTTATTCACATCTGGGAAGCACGTACCGGTCAGCCAATAGGTCAGCCGCTCCAGGGTCACACGAGTTTGGTTAACTCAGTTGCATGCTCGCCCGACGGTGCTCATATTGTGTCTGGCTCATCTGACGAGACCATTCGCATCTGGGACGCACACACCGGTCAGCCTATTGGTCAGCCGCTCCAGGGTCACACAGGTTGGGTTCAGTCAGTTGCATACTCGCCTGACGGCGCTCACATCGTGTCTGGCTCATCCGACGAGATTATTCGCATCTGGGACGCGCAGACTGTGCAGCCTATGGCTCGGCTCCAGGGTCACACAGGTTGGGTCAACTCAGTCGCATACTCGCCCGACGGCGCTCACATCGTGTCTGGTTCATCCGACAAGGTTATTCACATCTGGGACGCACACACTAGGCAGTCTACAGGTCAGCCGCTCCTGGGTCACACAAATCGGGTCGAATCAGTTGCATACTCGCCCGACGGCACCCACATTGTTTCTGGCTCATTGGACAACACCATTCGCATCTGGGACGCACAAACTGGGCAGCCTTATATAGGTCAGCCTTATATAGGTCAGCCGCTCCAGGGTCGCACACATTTGATCCTTTCGGTTGCATATTCGCCCGATGGCGCTCACATTGCGTCCGGCTCATCCGACAACACCATTCGCATCTGGGACGCACACACTGGCCAGCCTATAGGTCAGCCGCTCCGGGGTCACACACAGTGGGTCAACTCAGTTGCATACTCGCCCGACGGCGCTCACATCGTGTCTGGCTCATTGGACAACACCATTCGCATCTGGGACACACACACTATGCAGCCTATACGCCATCCGCTCTGGTATGGTTACACGCATTTGGTTCTTTCGGTTGCATACTCGCCCGACGGCGCTCACATTGTGTCCGGGTTATCCGACGCTGCCATTCACATCTGGGATGCGCACACTGGGCAGCCAATAGGTCAGCCGCTCCAGGGCCACACAGATTGGGTCAACTCAGTCGCATACTCGCCCGACGGCGCTCACATCGCGTCTGGCTCAGACGACGAGACCATTCGCATCTGGGACGTGCACACTGGGAAGCCTATAGGTCAGCCGCTCCGCGGTCACACAGGCTCGATCCAGTCAGTCACATACTCGCCCGACGGTGCTCACATCGCGTCTGGCTCATCCGACAACACCATTCGTATCTGGGACGCACACACTGGACAGCCTACAGGCCAGCTGCTCCAGGCTCACACAAGTTCGGTTCAGTCAGTAGCATACTCGCCTGACGGCGCTCACATCGTGTCTGGCTCATCCGACAACACCATTCGTATCTGGGACACAGGTATGTGTATCTAGCTATTCCACATCCTCTCGTCTTTTGCATGTCCTCTCTTCATTTCTTCCGCTCTTCTCATCTTCGTTTCCTCAGGCACGATACCACCCGAGGACTGGAGACTTAACGAGGATGGATGGGTAGTCGACTCGAATGGACTTCGACTTGTTTGGATCCCGTCCGGGATTCGAGCTCAACTCGTGTATCACCCCACCCAACTCATTATCTTCCCAACAGGCCCTGGGGCTTACCTTGACCTCAGTGATGCAAGACTTGGCGAGGACTGGGCCCGTTGCTTTGACAAGTTACCAGCTCGGGGGTCCGACATATCTGATGCCAATGATGGGTAGAACTAACTGTGAATGTCATCAATTTAATAGGTCCCATAAGCTTTCTCTCGTGTGTGAGTCATGGCTTGCCGCAGATATTAACGGTTATACCCGAGCGAAATTCCGAGAGACATGACTTGTTGCTTATGTTTTAAGTCCACTACAGCATCACCTTTACAGATGTAAACAGACGTGCTTTTGTTATAGACTGTAATTATATGGCCCAACTAAACTCTCATGAACACGCGCATATACCTTCAATTCGAGGTATTCACCCCAAAGCGACAGAACTGTACAAAACTATCGATTATATCTTTTATCACAATTCCTAATCTTTACCCGCCAAGACCCAACTCATAGTCACTTAGCCACTTGATGGCCTAACGACTTTGTTACGTGTAGTGGCCTGATCACAAATCAGCCTGCACACACTCAGGTGTAATTCGGTCACGACAGCACCGCTATAACTATGTTTACAAGGCTGGTCATATATACAGGCCTCTATGGAGCGAGAAAAAACTGAATTTCAAGTGCCTAAAAAACGTGGTTTTCTCATTTCTTTCTGGTTGGGGTCTGACCTCAGACCACATGCAAAATGGCCTGGGGTCGACTGTTTGTACGTTGATGTTGACAGTACGCAGTCAGTATAGGTACTTGCGCCTCGCTTTTGCGCCTCGCATGGCTATAGTGACACATATACTCATATGTGCCACCATTACAGAGTAATGGCTGTAAAGCGTCAAAATCCCTGGAACCAGAGCGCTAAAACTCCCCCTTCAAAAGTCCGTTTCTGATGCGGATTTTGTGCCTGCACTTGTAGAGCTGTTGCACATACATTCTTTTCTTTTCTGCTCATTTGCAGCGCATGTATCTACAGAGGTCCGACCAAAAACCGTTCGGGGTCGGTTGTTTCAGTGGTTCCCAAACACCGACTGCAGCTGGAATTGTAAACCGCTGCAAATAATCAGCGCCGAACTACTAGCTTGCACACCTTGAGCGTTAGACTTCATGGTAACGAGTCTCAATTCTTTAGTAAATTAGAATGCGTGTGGAAGACATTCTTTGATACCCGGTGGCAGCATGCGGCGGGTCACGTAGACTGTCATGGATGAGTCTGTTTTGGTATCTATCATACATAGATAATTCATCAAAGCCGCACACATGAATGCTGCCCATTTCCTCCGTAACGAACGCCTTGCGGTCCCGCTGAATCATAACTAAAGCTCAAATTAAAGTTATAATGATGCGGATTAACAACCATTAACTCTTAAAGCTCTGTGGACGTGGGAAAGTGAGGTAAGCCTTAGTCACAATAGAACGCGCTCTGATTGGCCAGAAAGAAAAGCGCCGAGCGGTTGAATCCCCGCGTCGTGCGCGGGGCGCGCTCGCGGCGCGAAGCGCCGGCCCGTCGTAGACGGTGGTGAACTGGCGGCGAGCTTGCGAGCCGCAGTTCACCCTAGTTGATACTAATTATGCAACACTTCCCGCCTCCCACATGCACATCAAGGGTAATCTCAACGCCAATCACACCATGTCCAGGGTCATCTCTGCCCCTATCCCGGATTTGCACCTGTTTGGACGGCAATATACCGCCGACCGGTGGCCGCTCCGGATTTCCGTAAACTATAGGTTCGATGAGCAGCCAGCTCACCCTGCATTGGGTATCATCCGTTAGATCGAACGTAAGCCAAGCGAAGATGTCAACGTACAGCCTTCCATATCGAACAAAGAGTGTCGTTATGGGCGTTGGGGCACTTGCGCGACGAGCAGCGTCGGTTCAGCGACGGGGAGAGTATGATCGCAGCACAGCCGCTGGACGCCGATCATGATGGGGGGACGCACGTGTGTAAGTCACTAACCGAAGCTTCGAGTGTTCGAGTGGAAGGTGGAGTATCTTTTTCCCAATTTTTCAAACAAAACTTTTTTACGGTGGAGCTGAAAGCAACCGCAGCAAGATGACTGAAACGAGTACGGCAGGGATGCCGTGGAGTGAGGCGAGGTGTGGGCGGGGTACGGTCTGCGGAACGATAAGCGCGGGTGGTGTTTGCGCGGGATTACGCCCGGATTGTCACGGGATATATGAGCACAGCCCCGTGAGACTGAGGGTTCTTTCTTACTCTTGTGCTCTGCGGCGACGACGACTGCGTTCGCGAGATGATATTCGTCAACGACAAGAAGTATGCCTGGTGCGTATCTTCCGTACTTTGACGGATATTCCGTTTTTCGCTTACAGTTTTTCATAGCGAGACATGTATCAAAGGCCACCGGTCGTCGTCGTGCCAGCACACCGAGCGGGCGCTGTTCGAGATAAAGAAAAAAGGGCGGCCGGTGACCCAATGCGATCACTGCAGGGAGCTACGCAAGACGAAGCAAGTGCACGTTCGCTGCTCTTGCGACTCGAAACCGGACCAGATGCCCGCAGCACCGAAGGCACCTGGCGCGAAGAAGGGTGCGCTCGGTCTTTACTCACGCTACGTCGCTCATCTCGCAAGCCAGGCAGCAGACTCCCCGCCGAGGCGGCGTATCCACACGGGCTAAGTCCTGGAGTGACTGGAGTGGCGACATCTCCAGCACCAGCCAAGCACGCGGGTGAGGCATTTTTTTCTGACTTTTTTGGACGTGATTTTGATTAGCTTTTGGTATGTGGTCATAGCTGAGACATGCGCGTGTGGCGAGGGCGAGACTTGTCACTGCTGCGTGCCGCGCAAGGCGGCGCCGAAGACCCATGGACCACCTACACATCCGTCAGGGCACACTCCGCCCCCAGTCTATGCCTCTGGCCACTCGCCGAACAACCCTCACCAACACCCTCACCAGCACCATCTGCATGCCTACGCGCCATATACCCGCCCCGCCGTACGGCTATCGACCGACAGCCATGGCGCACAACTCGCCGCCAACTCGAACCCGAACCTCGGGCTGTCGGCGGCGAACTTCGTTCCGAGCCCGGGTGCGATGTATCGCGTGGGTCCCTGCGCGTGCGGTACGACGTGCGCCTGTCCAGACTGCGCCCATCATCGGCAACAACCGCACTCGCATCAGCCGCAGCAGGGTCAGCCGGTTCAGGGACACGGAGGGGACCCATGTCCTATCCGATGCACAAATTGCTTCGACTGCGCCGGCGGTCTCACGCTACTGCTTGACCCTACGGCCTACCAATCTCCACCGTATACCGCCGAGTCAGATGTCGCATCGTTCTCTGCGTTCAGCGGGAGTGACCCGAATGCGAGCGTGCAATCTTTCGAAAGCGAGGCGCAAGCGGGCGCTTACGGCGGAAGCGGGCAGTTCTTCAGCCCGGCGATGGTCGACGCGTCAGGGATGGACGTGGACATGGACAACGCCGAGTTTACGGCAGCGATGGCTGGGCTGGACGCCGGGATCGGGGCATCGGAAGCGAACGCCAACACGACACCCGACGCTAGTTCGTTCTGGGACCGTCCCCGATGCGGCTTCGCTGTGTCGACTGAGCGTGGAAACGGCAGCCCCGGGCATGCGCGTATCGGAAGCGAGGTGGGAAGCGAGATTGGGGTCGGCAGCGACGGCGGCTTTGACCTGGGCAGTGAGCTGGGGATCGGCAGCGACGACGGGGGATCGGTGGCCGGGGTCGGGAGCACGAACCTATCAATGGATTTCGCAGATCTCGACTTTGGCGGGCTGCAGCTTCCGCCGATGCAACAGCAATACCCGTACCCGGACCACGCCTCCCAGCGGTTCTCTGGAGAGTATACGTTTGGAGATCGTCACTCGATGCACGGAGGACGTGTTGCGTCTACGTCGAGCCAGTTTTCGAATCACTCGAATCTGTCGTTGGTGTCATCAATCGATTCGGCGTCAGTATCGCTCGCGAGCCTTGGATCGTCACATGGTATCGCGTCGCTCGCTTCATCCCATCATATCCCGCCCTCGGGTCGCGTCACGCCGGGCCACTCAGGGCGAATTACCCCCGTGCGCGGCGTTACGCCTCATTCGCCTCAGGGCGGCAAACCTTTGCCTCGCGGTTATCGCCGTATCTTGCCCAAGGTGGCTGCGATGACGAATCACCGTCCGTTCAGGCGCCATCATCATTCGGCGCAGCCTTCACTGCACGCAGTCATGGAAAGCGATGCAGCCGGAGGGAACGTCACCTCTCCTCCCCCCTCTCAAGTCCTGCTCCAACCGCAGCCTGTACAGGTCCAACAGCCTCGCGTGCGCAAATCCGTTCGCAGTCATCTGCCGATTGTCGGAAAATATTTCGCGCCTGGTGGACGGTATGAGCCGAGTCGGCTGAGGAACCTCAATCAGCCGCAGATGCAGCAGCAAGGAACCCAAGCTCAGGGGTTCCGTCTACAGGAGCAGATGGCCGGACAGACTTCACAGGCTCAGCAGGGACAGACGTCGTTCCAGGGGCAGCCGGGGTCATCTTCGGCATTCCAGGGCCAGCCGGGTAGTTCAACTTCGGCGTATCAATCAGCCCCGCCGGCGTTCCAGGCACAGACGGCATTCCAGGGCCAATCAACCAACGCGGCATTCCAAGGCCAGAATCCCAACTCGCCCGGGATTCAGCTGCAGTTCCCGTCGTCGTTTTCCCAGGGTCAGGTTCAGCCGTCGACTGGTTTCTCACAGTCGGCTGGGCCGGTGTTTGATCAGTCGCCGACGCAGCCAGAGTACCTCGAGCCGGATGATGGTGTTATCTATGAAGAAGAGGAGCCTGAGCCGGAGGTGTACGAGGTTGCTGGTGGATCGGAATATGGTATTGGATCTGGGGCGGTGTATCAAGATGGGATGGCTCAGTTTGCCGGCCTGGATGGAAATGTTGACGGGAGCGAATCGTCGCCGTATATTCAACAGGTGTCGGTTTCTCTTCCCGCGCACGCCCAGATGGTTGCCGCTCTGTCGCACGGCCCGGCGGCTCCCGCGATGGTCCATTCGTACGAACGTTCGTCCCAGTCCCAGGCTTCCCAATCCTATTCGCACCTGCCACAGCAACTGCAACAATCCCGGCCACAACTATTTGATCAACACCATTCGTCTCAGAGTACGGCCGTGCCGCTTATGGACTCTGCCATGCACTCCCCACTTCCGCTTCCGCCCGACGAACCCGCCCCGCCGAGCCCACAACAAAAGGTCAGCTCGGGCGTACCCATGCCGTTGACGATGTCCCTCCCAACCACCGGCGCGCGCACTCCTGGGGCCCTGATGAGCCGAACGGTCACGCATCACGCATACGACGATACAGACGCGGACGTCAAGGTGCCTGTCAAAGAGGTCAGCCCTGGCCCTGGTTCGGGTATCGGTGGGGCTGGACGAAAGAGTCGATGGCCGAGTTTCAGCGTGCATGGACATCGGGTTATGGTTGGAGCCAAGGTTATGGGCGCTGCGTATACTTCGCGGTCATAACATTGGCTTGAGCTTGGACGGGGTGCTTGATGGAGCGAGCGAGTTTGAAGCGATTTTCTTCTAGAGCGAGAGGAGATGCGATATATGCATAAATCTCCTCTTTCATTTTCTTGTGGTATAATGCGTTTTCTCCGGGGTCCTCTTTACATGTTGTTGTCTTATTTCTTGTGTGTTATACCTTTCTGTTTTCTTTTCCTTTTTTTGCAGAGATATCGATTGTCGAGTGCGTGTATCATACAAATGCGTTATGCAGGCTGTTAAATGTGACTTGGTTGGTGACATCATTGTCGGATGCTGAGGTGATCAACGCTCACGTGACGGCTCTTGTCTTGGGGGCTTTTCCGTCTTCTCTCCGTCTTGGTCGACTCTTGGGGCATTGTCGAATTTAGAACTACTGAGAGTGGTCTTTCTTGCTCGTGTCTACTTTGCGTCTACGAAATTGCTAGAGGCGTCGCTCGTCTAGTTCTATTCCAGAATGAGAACTATTTGGAGGTTTGAGAGGCTGGTCAGGCTGCACTTGTATTGGGCAGGCGAGGTTTAACTAAATTTGCTAGCTGACGTTCCGCTTAACTCTCGAGTCTCGAAACCCTTCACACTCTATCGGTGTTTGTTCTCACTCTTCAAACTGAGCAGTTTTCCGTGCTCTCTAAGGGCTAGAGCCACAAGTACTTTCCTCCCTACTCCGAACGCTGTAGCAGAAATCCCTCTCATAGTTCTAGAGTATCTCTTGCTGCCCATCCTGCTCCAATACTCTAGGCGAATTTTTCAGAGCTCTACCAATCCAGCGTCACCTCTGTGAGTTCTTGGAGATCTTGTGCTGGTCAACCCGTGGCTCGAGTCGTTGGCTGGTGGGTTCTTGAATGCAGACTACTCGGCTTCGCCCTTGATACCGAAAAGTCCAAAGAAGCGGATGGCTTTGATTGCGTTCATTATCAAAAATCCTCTTCCAGGAATTTTTTGTCCAAATGATCGCGGCTGCTTCTTTAGAAATCTTCGGTCTCTCTGAGTCAAATTGGGCACGCGCACTGCCTATATCGTCCGTGATGGGATGTTGTGAAGATCGCTCGAGGTAAATCTGAAGCATCGAAAGAAACTTTAAAGCGCGCGATTGGATCAATATATGCGCGGAACAGAGGTAAGCACAATAAAATTACACTTATGAAAACATGGACATGTTGCATGTATGCGCCCAATAAGTAAGATATCATCGTGTTTCAGGGTTTCGTGGTCGATAAATTAATAAGTTAGGCCCTGGGTTTCTCCCCTCTCGCAGCGTACGCCTCAATCTCATCTTCTGCTTCCTTCCTTCGTCGTTCAAACACGTACTTCTCAACTCCCTGCTCAGACCAGAATTGTAAGTTTGTGTTTTTTTGATAGCTTACGAACGCACCTCAAGATTCCGCATACGACTCCCAAGTGCTAGCATTCCAGCTACATGTTTCCTGAATTCCCTCACGGCACCCAACGTTTCTTCATCGTCCATCCCACCGATCGCGACATTAGCGATCTCCGCCTCTTCACGCTC
>WSTH01000063.1:0-48989 GCA_019616345.1 Ceratobasidium sp. 395 | reverse complement strand
AAACCTTGTCCGACGTGACGCGAATGCCTGGGCATCCCAACGATTTTTGCGATGTGACCGCTATAGATTGTATCAGGTTTGAAAAAAGTTGAGCATATACACTCCGCAAACTACTCACTAGCTTGTAACATTTCCATGAGGGATTTGACGAACGGCTGCGTAAACTTTTGTGTGGAACTCTGCCGAGTCCATGGTGGTGGCGATTTGCCTTACAAACTGAACACTCGACGTTGTTGGGGCTTGTTGGGGCTTGTAGTGGAACCGGCTCACGTGACATTGGTCCGCGCTTTATTTGGCCACCTATCATTCCAACTTCTCCCGCCATGAAACAAGATGGATTCAAATTTCAAGCCCAGTATAGCATCTGGTGATATATGACTCTGTGAGGCTTGAACTCAATAACGTCGCTCGTTGAAGTACCTTGGCGTTACTTCGAGGTATACTTTTTGTTAACCGTTTGTCTTGTCACTTCTACTCCATCGGCTTATCGTATACTATTGACTGAAGTTGATTATCGTATAGAGCATGAAGATACATAAGCTCCCAAATAGGCATATGCCAAGACCGAGCCGCCGTCTGGTTCTCGCGAGTAATCAATCGCGGCTCACACGGACCAGATACCCCTGATCGTCCCTGGATACGATCACAGATGAGTCCTCTGCCAAGTAGCAAATATTAGCAACTCCTCGCCCACGCACCCGTCGGCCAAAAGGTGTCGTCATAATTTACCTGAAACGGACACGGTATGTCATCTTCGTACGTCGAGACCAGACCGAGTTCGCCTTCATCGCCGCTGTACCTGTGCATTACGTTTGCGTGGGTTTCGCGTGTCATTCCAGAGTGAGGTAGAAAAGTGGCATTTTGGGCTGGGCGCACCGACGGTCTTCTTGGCGGTGATCTCCATGCTGTCGTCGACATGGCGGACGCGCAAAGTCGACTTCTGGCTCAATAGGGCAAGAGGTATATAATATGAGGCAAAAGTGCGTCGTATTCTTCATCATCTGCTCTCTCCTCACACTCAGCAGCGCTCTCCAGCTCTTCTTCTCCATTGAGCTTACTACAATGCCTAGCTTCACAGTTCTCGCTATTGGCGCTCTCGCACTCGCCGGAAACGCCCTCGGTGCTTGCACCAATCCTGCAGTGCGCAAAGAGTATCGTACTCTGAGCGTCGCCGAGAAGACCGAGTTTGTCCGCGCTCTTACCGTAAGCATATCATTAGCCTTCGATATTTACTGAACACTGACGCATATAATCAATAATAATAGTGCCTGGGCAACCAACCAAAGGGCAAGAAGCTCGTCAAGACTCGCATCGCCGGTGGTATCTCTCTCGTTAACATGACCTCGTCGCTCTACGATGACTGGGTGTACCTCCACATGGACAGCAACGTCAAGACGCACGTTACTGCTAGTGAGTTGCTGTCCAACCCCCTTGGGATTAATTGCTAACGATCACTCTTTAGTGTTCTTCCCATGGCACCGTTGGTATATCGATGCGTTTGAAAGGGATCTCAAGACGACCTGCCAATTCAAGGGTACCATTCCGTACTGGGATTTCACCAAGGGTAAGTATACTACCTGTTCTCCATAATTTCGGCTTCAAAATTAATACTATATTTTAGACGCTGCCGACTTCTCCAAGTCTCCTATCTTCGAAGCCAACACGACCTACGGTTTAGGCACTTGGGGTACCGCAGCAAACGACTTTGTGATCAAGGATGGCGCATGGGCCAAGACTATCCGTGCCTACCCCGTCCCCCACGTTATCCGCCGCGAGTGGACTCCTCAGGCGAGATCCTCTTAATTACTTCTTCTTCTTTAGGCTCTAACATATGGGTTTGATATAGCCATTCCGCAAGAACTATATCTTCCCATTCGAGTACCCGCTCAAGGACAAGTGGGCCAACGAGACTGCCTCGCCCGCTGCGATCCAAACCCTCATTGATTCGCACGAGGGTGACTTTGACTCTTTCGGCGCCGCCGTTGAAGGTCCTTGGGCCCAGGGTCTTCACAATGCTGTCCACTTGTCGCTTGGAGGGTACGCATTTTTCAGTTCACAACTTACAGTTCAAATGCTAAACAGACCCCGTGATCTAGTGACATGTCGGATCCCTCGCCTACTCCTTCTGATCCTCTTTTCTGGATCTACCACGCAGTAAGTACACTATAAGCTTAACCTAAGAACTAAAACACTAACATATTTTACAGCAACTCGACCGCATCTGGGCCAAGTGGCAAGCTCGCCGCCCTGCCAACGCTCGCTCCTACGGTGGTGGAACCATCCAGGTTTTGGACAAGTTCGCCCAGTACCCAACCGGTAAGCTCCTTTATAACCACTGTACCACTGTACCCCCTTGCTTACTGAGACACTAAAACAGGTCTCCCCTGGCCCGGTGCGACCACCAAGGATCTCATGCCTGTCTCTGGTATGGAGGCTGCGGACGTTCCGGTCGAGCAAGTTCTGAGCATTAGGGGCAACTACACCAACTCGGTCACTGGCTTCAGCGGTGGACGCTTGTGCTACACCTATGACGATATGCTCTAAGTCGTTTGACGTGGTAGCTGCCCGTAGCGGCGAGTTTCTCCGGGTTAAAGGCTCATGGAGTTTCAGTTTTTTTCTTAGCTCTAGAATTCCGGGTTTTGTATGGGTTTTAGGAATAAAATGCCTGTTTCAGTTGTTCGTTTAGTTTGAGTTGTGAGGTCGGGGCCGCTGATCGGAGACACTTGAGTATCCGCTGTCGTATCAAAGACAAATGCATCAAACGGTATCATGACTCACAGCAAATGTCTGTTTTACGGGTTCTCGGATCCAGGCCGATGCTCCTTAGGTCTGGTGGATTGCAAACATGGCCGAATCATGTAACTTTGAGTTCCACCTCGCTGACGTTCTACTCAGGCTGCATCGTGATGGAATTGCTTTGTGCCTTGCATATCCTTTGAGGTGCCGCTCTCGTTCCTGCCCGCAGGGTGCATCCATATTAACGCATAAATCCACATTATTGTATTTCGATCACGTGCTCAAAACAAACACACCCACTACACGTTTTACACTTCCATTTTAGTCTTCTCTCCTCTCCCACCACACACACCCTATGCTCGGAATTCTGGCCATCCCCGCAGCAGCGTTCGCGTTCTGGGTATGGACCTGGGGCAAAGACATCCCCTATATCAACCAAGAGCCCGGTCAGAAATGGCGCGCCAAGGCTCGCGTCGCAGCGCGCAATCGGACCAAAATACTTGACCAGAGTAGTGTTGCGTGGAAGGCGGGGCAGAAGGGGACGGCCAAGACGGTGAGTAAAATAATCGTTTATTCCTTATTTTTTCGAATGGCTCATTTCGTATCCCTAGCTCTCTGAACGCGGGAAACAATTCGGCCGGCAAGTCGAACGGTACAACGAACGAGCAGCCAAGGAGATCTTTTTGTCTCTCAACCCGACTTACTACTCCGAACCACCGACCCGGATCGACTTGCATGGACTCTTTGTAAACGAGGCGCTCGTCTATACCCAGGGACACATTGACCGGTGTCGCCAGGAAGCCGTGGCGGAGACTAAGATCATTACCGGGCGGGGGAATAATAGTAAAGACGGAGTCGCCAAGGTACGTGTGGATTACACCTCATCTCGTCATATCATCCACGATATCTCTTAAATTATTGTCCCGCTCTGTCCCCCGTTTATTGTGTTATCATACCCCTCGAATGAGCACCCTAACACCCCATTCCATCCCCAGATCAAACCGGCCGTCGAAGGTCTCCTCGTACGCGAAGGTCTCTCCGATAGATTCAGATGGGAAAACGAGGGTGCGGTAGTCGTCAACGTCCCAGTCGTGGCGCGACAGCCTCTGGTCAGTCGGGATGGCGGCTGCATCGTCATGTGAAGCCTAGATTGTTTATTGCTTATTTTTGGTCTTTTCTTTTTCCGATTGGGACGCTTTGTATCTATGAGAGACTGTATCCATGTCGAGATGAACTTACGACTCGAATGATGCAAGACAAATAAATTATAGTTTAATCATGTACTATCGAAAACGAAAAAATGCTACAAAACGAACAAGAAAGCAAGAACAAAATCCAGTATAAACGAGCGTAGGAGTCGTGCAGTGTACTAGTAGAACATGCCACAAACTATAAAGAAACGAACGACTAGGCAAGATAAGTAAGATAAATCTACGTGAGGGAAAACAAAAGATCTACGTGAAAGGGCGCATCTATCCAAGTCTCGAAATGCACTGTTTGATACATCGGGTTTGAGACGAAAAAGGCTAGAGATAAGATAAAAAAGCAAAAAAAGCACTCTAGGTCCATAAAGTTCGAACTGAACCCACCGCCGTTATTACAAACTAAACAACCCACCACCCCGTCTCCGACTCCCACCAAACGGATGAACAAGCACCGCCGAACAAAACAAGCCGACGGTTAATCCAACAGCGACAGACACAAGCTGCTCCGCGACCTGGAACCCAGTAGCGTACGAATACGTCGCACCCGCTTCGTTGTTACTCGACGCAAATGAGAGTAGACCTCCGTTTGACAATCCACTACACCATACCAACACAAAATCCGATCAGCTACCCAACTAAGATGAACGGACGAAGGGGTGGGTGAGACGTACCTAGGAAGCTGGAACAATATCCCAGTAATCATAACCACAAACGCCGTCCCGCTAAAAAACCGGCCGTACAAATTCCCAGCGAGTCCAACCGCAAGGGACCCCAGCGCCGAAGTAATATCGGACCGATTCGGGAACGCCTTGGTCGCAAAATGGTTCGTCGTCCATCCGGCGCATGATATCAGAACCGCGATCCAGAGTTCTTTGCGTCGGACCGGGCTTTGGTTTCGGAGTGTTAGGAATAACGAGAATCCGGGGACGCATAAAAACGCTATCCAAATTAACCTCATCAGCCACGCATACACCCACACCCAAGACGAAAAGGGAGGACCTACCCCAAAAAGGCGACGCATCCCTCTGCCACCACGGCCCATCCGGTTTATGCACCATCGAACACGTATAATCCGTCGTGCCCAACACCCTCTGGCCGGAAACGGCGTGAAAAATCTCCGCACCGATCGACAGACCAAAGCCGAGAAAGATGGAATAGATGATCGAGTAGCAGAGCCGGACTGAGCCGGAGATGATCGAGCGCGAGGCGAGTTCGAGGGAGCCGCAGAGGACGATGTAGCCCTGGTTTTGGTGTTTGGTTAGTAGGAGAGGGGGGAGAAGGGGGGTGAGAGACTTACGGGTAAGATGAGAACGACCGAGCCAGATGCAACAGCCGCATAGCAAACATGCTGACTCGCCGCAAACGCGCCCGAAATGAAACTCAAAAGACTCGCAATCGTAATCCTACCCCCACCAAAACAATCAACACCCTTCCACCAACAAAACAAAAGAAGGAAAATGAACTCACTCAAAAACATTCGAATAAAGCTCATTCCGCGCACTCATATTCTGCACCCACACCAAAATTGCACCCAACGGAAACGCACACACCGCATCCACAAAACTCCCGCTAAAACTAATGGGTGTAATGAACGCACTACAAAACCCGCCGATCAACACTGTTTTCCAGCCGTTGTATAAATTCTTCTTGCGCATTAAAGAGTCGAGAGCGAGAGATGCTTCTTGCACGCCAATCTCGTCGTGGATGACGCGCCAGTAGACCCGGTGCGCGTCGAGGAGTTTGCCGAGGTCGAGCGCAGAGGCTTGTTTGAGGAATTTGGTGTCGGATGTGTGGGTTGCGCTGTCCCCGAAGGAGAGGAGCATGACGGATGGGAGGTACATGCATGAGACTTGGATGTCGAGGACGCGGGCGGTGGATTGGATTTGGGCTTCGAGGCGGTGGGAGGGTGCGCCGAACCTGGATTAACCGTTAGTATTTTTTTCCATTTAGGACTGGTTAATGGAGAGAACGCACATCATCAACGCTCTCGCGAGCTTCAAAATAAAATCATGCCTCTGCAGAATCTCCGCAACATGCATCGTAATCTACCACCCCACACCCCACTCCATCAGCACACACGCATACAACCAAAATAAAAATAAAAACTCACATAAACCTCCTGCCGCTTCTTCTTCTCCTTCCTCCTCCTTCGTCTCTTCTCCTCCCCATCCACGACCTTTCCCCACCCCACAAACGGCGTGCCCTCATCCGTCCCCGGCGTAGTCCTTCCTGGCGTCCATGACCCGGGTGTCGCCCACCCCGGAAGTGGCAACGACCCCAGCGTCATCGAGTGTCTCTTACTACTCGTCCCAGGTCCGCCCCCAGCTCTAGTCGAAGTAGTGTTAACCAACCCAAGCGGCGCGCCAGAATTGATCACCGTATTCGAAGTCGTCAAGTCCGAAGTCGACTGCGATCGGGCGTGTCCTCCGCCTCCAACAACTGCGGTATCGATTCGAAGTGGTGCGACGCCGTCCGATGTAGCAAAAGGAGGGTGGGGCGGAGTGATTCCGCCACTGGTCGAGTGGGGCGAAGTCGCGCCAGACGAACTGGTCGTTCGGGCGAGTTTGGTTTTATGTTTGGCTCTGGGTGTTTCTTCGGCGGAGTATCTGTTAGATCCAAGATTGTCAGAATGTGACGAGATGAGAAGACGGGGAAACCAATGCGGACGAAAAGGAAGCCAAAAATAGTAACCAAATTGCCAAACCACTCAAAAGGTAAAAGGAAAGAAGACATAAAGAAGTCATTAAAGATCTCCAACTCACCTCGACAAATGATATCCCGGCCGCTTCGCCTCGGGACCGAGCGTGCTCGCGGCAGGAGCAGCCGCACCAGCAATGTTCCCCGTGCTCGCAATCAACCCGCCGAATACGCCCGCAGCGGATCGGGCGGCCGCTGGTCGGTGGGACGGTTTGAGTGCTTTAGGGAGGGAGAGCGAGAATGCAGCCGAGGGGGGTGGAGTTGTACCTGTGCCGGATACGTTGGGCGTTGGACTCGAGCTGGAATCAGACGGGCCAGGGACTGGAGCAGCGGACGAAGATTGGGTCCGTCGATGTCCGGCGTGGGCTTGGAAGTACCCAGCCAAAGCCTCGCGAGAGCGTTTCTTCCCTCGTTCATGATCCTTCAAAAATGGGTCGTCTTCTTCATGGTCCGGCGTCGACTGTCCACTCCGAAGATTACGATGATCATAAAGCGCGAGCAAGCTCGAAAGCACACCTCCGCCCGTACCCGGTCCGATAGCAAGATTCCCGGGCGCAGGAGCGGCCGCAGTCTTCTCTACATCCTCTCCAGTCTTTTCGTCTTTAGGTTTCTGTCGACGTCGCATGAGGAATCCACCGAATCGACCTTGTTGATGAGCCTTTACGAGTCGACTCGCTCGACGTTCGACGGTCGGGGCTGTATCCGTGCGAGGCAAGCCATCTGTCTCGCCTGGAGCGATATAGACGTCTAGATCGAGGTCTCTATGGTCGTTGTCGATAGTAGGGGAAGTAGGAGCCGTCGAGGGCGCTGTAGCGGGTTGCGCCACGTCTGACGGGTTGGCGCGGTGCTCTTCCAGCGCGAGACGGAGTTGGGCAAACGCAGTTGGCTGTACCAAATAATTAGCTAAATACCTATGATAATAAGACAGATACGTACGTCGAGAGCATGTTCATCCAAAGCATGTCCAGGCGGAGACTGCGCACCCGTCTGAGACGCCCACTGCACGCGTCTGGGGCGAGGAACAGGCACGTCCGCGTCGGTGATATCAATCGCAGGGGGCGAGGACGGGGACCCAGCCATATCGGCGTGAAAAAAAGGAGACGTATAACGGCATTATCGACTGTCCCCCCGTCGCGGCTTATATGCTCGACGAAGAAGTAAGCAATGAAAAAAGGTATCGGATGACGCACCGGACCGATAAATGGAAGTGTTCGATTTCCCTGAGTGCAAGCGCCGCAATGCGGGGATGACCGGCCCTAGAGTGTGTGGGGACCACTCTATCCCCACTCCCACTCTTAGAAAAATTCCTCTAATCGTTATCATGCTGCGTCTAGACAAAACATGGTCAGACGTCCTTTGTTCAAGTGCATATACTCGTTTATTGTCGCCGCTAGAAATCCAAATCCACCATATCGTGCTAGTTGAACCCACTCACCCCGATTCCCGAAAGCAAATCACCCGCACCCCTTCTAGACTCGCGCAGCAACCCATACGCCCGACCCCGACCACATCGACATCATATGTCCGCCGACCCCCCAACCCGCTCCAATTCCCACCGTACATAACATCCCCCTGATTTTTTTCTTCGCTCGCGAACCTAGGCGAGGGCGAGAGCATCGGGTTTCCCGCTCCACTTGCATGTAATCGGGGGTGTATGCGGCTTATAGACGTTCCATACACGATCGGCTGCCGTCCTACGTCTAGCACACTTCTCCTTACTGTACTTCTGTTGAGAACAGCGCACGCCCACCTTCCTATCCACGCCTGGCTAAGTAATCCGCACCCCATATCTGGCTCCAAATGATAGTGGCAAATGACGTCATTCGAATTTTAGCCTTTATCAGTCGTTTATCAAACACGGCTGTCATCCCTGTCGCATGTCAGCCTACCTGGCATCGTTGAAATGCTTCCTTATTCCTCTCAAGGATAGCGATAACGCCGCATTGGGCAGTGGAGCTCCCTCCGCGACACATGCTTGGATGGATACAATATATTTCGGGGTACAGTTCGATACCTGTTTGAACAAGTTCATCTTCATCTTCACATTTAAAATTTACATACAAACTAGTAGGATCTTATAGCGAGTCAAGTAGTCATCCAAGAAAAATCGTTTCTCTTATCTATTCATACATACGTTATACGCCCATCGAACTAGTGTTCTTGATTCTCTTGTCTTGTCTTCATTTTTAAATATAAATAGGCAACCTGTAACCGAACATACGTCAGTCAACCGACATTCTCTTTTGATCAACACACACGCTAGAAGAACCTCCCTCCCAACCTAAACCCGACCGACAAACCCAAACGAACAGAACAGAATGAGACGAAACGACTCACGTAGGATTCAACCCCGACCAATCCGGATTCTCAACCAAATCCTTCTGCTCAATCACAAACTCCAACGGCGCCTCGACCAAATGTCCATGAATCTGCGCAAGCTTCTCTTTAACAGTCGCGAGGTCCAAATCGGTCGCGAGATGGCCCGTCTTCACTTTAGGCACATAATTCTACTCCCACCACATCACACATCAGCCTTCTCCCCTCTTCTCTCCTAAATCTCGACTCAAAACGTACCTTATACTGCTCCCAATTCCTCACAATATTACTCGGCACAGTCTTGAACAACTCTGAAAATATCGCCCGATTCTTCTGCGCCGTCCCGATCCACAGACCCTGGAACTGATCGCCTAGCGGATCGGACACCGCACGGTCCTCGCGCGAGCCGACTTCGTTGTCGTTCGGGATGGGCGCGGGACGCATGAAGGATGTGACTGGTTCGTTGCCGTTGGCGCAGATTTGGGGTTCGATAAGGCCGAGGTGCTCTGTTCGGTAGGGTTAGTTAGTCGACGGGAAGAAGGAGGGGGGGAGATATACCTCGGAAGAGTTTGCGACGGAGTGTAGCAGCGAACCGGGTTGCCATGTACTATCACCTCATATATCAGTACCGCGGGTTTTGATATGCTATGTAGACTCACCGGCTGGCCGTTCATAGTCGATTCAATCTCGTCCAAATCTTCAACCACGAGCGCAATCTCCGAGTCTCCGTCGCCTTTTTGGCTCCGGTCGTTGATGTTCGCTGAGCCCATCTGAAAAAACCCTCGTCAGCATACATTGAGTAAACATAATCGATTTGAGACGTACGATTACACGACGGTCGTCGACGATCATAACCTACGCATAACCACTACATTAGGACCCGCCCTAAAATCCGTCCCAAGACCAGACTCACCTTAGAATGAATGTACAACAGCTCGGACACATAGCTATTTAAAAAATCATCAACAACCTCCTCGCTCAAAGACCCAAAACAGGCACTCACCAATCCCTCTCCTCCTGTTCAGTCCCATCCCAGCGCTCATCCGCCAACGTCGTCCGATCCATCAACGCATGCTGCCCAACCGTATCCGAAATCTGCTCATCCCCGCGCGTAGCACCATTCTCAAACCTAGCCACAATCTCCGCAGCCTCTTGCGTACTCCCAGGCATCTCCAGCTCCTCCACCGTCTTTTGCGACTCCTTGCCCTTTTCCGTGACACCCATCCCGGAGCCGTCGAGACCTGCGTCCGGAGCGGGCGCTTTGATGCTGACTTTATCTTGGTGCCAGAACCCGTCGTCCCCGATCCAGAGACGGGCTTGGGCGACTTGGGCTTGGTGGAAGGTCACGTTTGAGTTTTGTTCCATTTGTTTGATAAAGGTTGAGTAGGGTGCGTTGATGCGGTCGTATGCGCGGAGGTGGTAGAAGCGGATGTAGTCCATCCTAGGGACGGTATTAGGGAAGCCAGGGGAGAGAGAAGGAGAACTTACGGTTCGTAGCCGGCTTTGCGGATTTCTTCATAGATACTGTGGCCGCCACGATTGACTGCAAGCGGATGAGACAGGGGTTGTGTCGAAGGGCAATGGTACTTACTGGTTCTGTACTGTGCAGCCATAATCGTTTTGATCCCGTTGTCGCCACTAATATTTCCCGCGAATCCAGGAACCTCAGGGATGACTACAATAACCTACAAGAGTCAAAACATTAGCCCTAAATCTTACTCTAATAAGTCGCCCAAGGCTTACCTTGAATTTTTGTCCGTTCCTTGCAGCACTAACGATCCTCTCAACCAACGCCCCAGCAATCAAGTTTTTTACAGGCCCATAGTTCCCGGTGTTCGAAATAAAGAACTGATTTTCGATGTAAATGAAGTGATTGGCCTCCAAAATCATTTGCCGATCTAGTCACCAGCTTCGTTAGCTCGACCCCAATTCATGTATGAACAAGAGCACTTACAAGCCATCTGAATACTATTTTCCGTGAGCACACCATGGCTCCAATCGCTCACACTGCGCACGACTTGTACGCGGCAGGACCCGTAGGGCGAGTGACCCTCTTCGTCGTCCGGAGGTGCATCATCGCCCTGCCAACGTTGTTTGAAGCGACGGCCCATATCCTCCCATTTTTCGCGGTGTGGGTGACCTTGAGTTAAGAAACGAGATTAGTGGAGGAAGAAAAGGGGGAGGAAGAGAGATACGTACGGCTGACTGGTTCTTCGGGTGCAGCTGAAATGTCGTGCGGGAGGGCGAGCCAATCGATATCTGGCTTGTTCGTGTACTAGATCCCGTTCGAATAATTAGGTGATATTCTTTGAAAGTCCCACTGAAACTCACTTTGCGCGTCTTGATCTCATTCCACCGCTCAACAAAGTGCTGTACAATATCCAGCACGGCCGGCCCGACGAGCGTCATGTGCACATCATGCCATGGCATTCGACCCGTCTCCATGAGCGAAGCGGCGTTGCTAGCATAGTTGTCTACTTTCTGGAAGTCGAGGACGCGAGCGTTGTTGTAGTCTTGGCCTGGGAACAGCGTGCGTGAAAAGTCGGTAGGGTGGCAGTCGGCCAACGGGCTATTCAAGACAGGTTAGAGGAGTCAGAGGAATAACGGAGTTGGCTTACTGGTTATGCGTATCCCAACGCCCAAAGCACGCGTCCAATCCACCGATACAGGCCCGCTTGTTATCTACCACAACGACCTTCTCATGGTGACTCCAAAACTGGACACTCGAATCCGTCCCGATATGGTCCGGATGACGCAAACATGTGACATTGGGGTGGAGCGCGCTCAACGCGTCTTTGGTGTGTTTACTCGACATGCTCATCGTTTGGGTGACCTCCTTGTAGACAATTACATATACCTTGACGCCCTCCCTGGCTTTGCGCTGAAGTAATCGATCGAGGCGCCATTCGTAGTTGTCCGCGGGCGGGCGACGGAGGTAGAGTTCGGGCGAGAGCCACCAATCAAGGATGAATATGCATTCTCGAGCCGAGTCCAGAATCTCGGACATTGCCCAGAAGTAGTCTGAGAAGCATGTTAGTTAAATAAAATACATTTGATTGGACCGGCCTTACCATGGCCGTCGATATGCCTGTACGAGCTGGATGTGAGTACGATAAAGATACAAATAAGTCCGATAAGATTACGAACCACTTGACGGTGTTGCTCTCCCGGATGCCGGCGAAACTCTCGAACCGATGGCTCTTACGGATCTCCTCACGGATACGATCGTGCTCCTTTTCCTCGGGGTCATCATGGCGATCTACACTCGGGCATGGGCACACTCGATTGCCTATATAAACAACTTCTCGAACTTACGATTAGGATTCCAGAAACCTATTGCGGCGTGAGAACAGAACTAAAACGTGAATAACGTGCGCGCAGACCCCATTCCATACACGCACCTTGTATCTCGGCCTTGGTTCGGTTGATGCCCTCTTGGAGCCGGGACAAATCCTTATGCTGGTCGTATAGGGCTTTAACTTTGTTAATGAACGCCATATCGTAGTCGGTTACTGCTGCAGAGAGCGAGAGTGGGGTCGCTGCAACCGGTCTTTATATAGGTCTTGCGATGGTCTGATTTCAGTCGCTGGCGGGGTTTTGCTGCTCGGCCCAGGAACTGGACAGCCTCTGTCGTTACTCTTACGTCACGAAGGGTCAGCGATGAGGTACCATGATCGGCATCGTCCCTCGGTCCACCCTGTCCTAGCGCTCATCACCCCAGGCGACGATGCCTTCTGAATTACCTTGCTCTGGCAAGGTTCTACCGACTCAAAAATGTCACAATAGACTTGGAGCGATTTGTGTACAAATATTGACGTCTGTGCACGTAAGTCTGGTTCTCTTTGTTTACCTCGACTTGCCTCGACTAGCCTCATTGTTCTCTAATTGAAATTGCGGCCACGCCACTTCTGAATTTTTCCGCACACAGACGCACCTAGTTACAGTAACACACGGTGGTCGACCATACCCAAATCTATTGCCATGAATAAAAGAGCAAATACTAGATTTATTTGTACATAAAATCGACGTATTTAATCAAAGATTCGACATCAGGGCCACTACTTCATTGTCCGAAGTCACCGTCTTCACATCAAGCCATTCCAGCCTCACGTCCACATCAGCCAAACCTGGATCCAAGGCCTGCATCAGTATGGCTTCATCGAAGTCCTGTAGGATCCGAATTGTACGAGAGCGGTGAGCTATATTTGAAGTGACTCTCCCAATCCCAAAAACTAACCTGCAACGTTACTTAAATACGCCTGAAGGGCTTGAATGTTCAACCTGGGATACGACACCGGAGAGCCGCACGGTGTTTGACGAAGTTCGCACGAAAGGCTATAAGCCACGAGTGCTGGAAGCGTACGACGAGCTGGATCATCTGATTCACCCAAATCGCGTTCCTGGCAAGTTAACGGGGGCCATGGTCTATGTGGCCTGTACTCTCGAGCAGATGTTGTTCAAGGGAGTGAACGTTGCGAATGGTCGGCAGTGGATGTTATTTGCCAATGCTGTTAGGGCTCAACTTATCGAACCTGCCCCTGCCTCACCTTCGCCTTCGTTCGTAGCCTCTTCATCGAAGCGCCGTCTGCCTGCACCTTAGAGATTGTGTCCGTATCTTGTTGTTTTTGATTGTATTCCATATGTTCAATTAATGTGAATTGTGATTGATAATTCCATGTGGCTCGCATACAATCGTGTAATGTACATTCTGTCTTTTTCATCTAATCACGTGCATATCGCCGAGCAAGGTAGCTGTCGCCAAAGGCGACGCTCTAGAATTAGTACCTATTCGACATAACGAGTGTTACTTTGAAGGTGGCAATGCGGTATTTTTAGTATGACATCCGGTACCCGGATACCGGTAATCACAACTGACCGGTCGAGCCTATTTCCGGTGCGCGCTAGACCAACGACAACACATTATTCCGGTTGCACAAGTCATTATTGAAGCGCAACTCTGTGTTTTCGACGAGATGTTCGAGCATAACCGCCTTCCGGCTCAGGACGAAGATGGGAACGATATCCCGATTGACGGATCGTCGGACACAACGTCTATTCAATTAAGTGGCCTAGCCTCGGTTACGTTGCGCGATGCCGAGCTCGAATTAATCTGCAAGACCATTTACGACATGTATGCTAGATTTCATCTTATTTTTCCGCTAGATTTCTGACTATGATATACCAGGCCCCTGGCCCCGACCTCGGAACTTGATACGGAGGGAGCCATTGCGCTACTGCACGTCTCGACCAAGTTCCAATTCGAAACAATTCATAAGCGAATTATCGAGAGGCTTGATGACGAGGTTTCGCCAGTACAACGCTATTCTCTCGCTCTCGATTGCTTGGTTGACCCGTGGCTACTCCGCTCTTACCTTGACATATGCAGCCTTACCGACCTCTCGCTTGCAGCCGAACTGCTTGTGGAGTTTTCTCGCCGAGACAAATCGGGCAAATTCTGGGATCTGCTAAGGATTCGCGAAAACTATCGGGCTAGATCACTTGCAAACGCATGCGATTTCAAGTCCACCTTCACAAAACCTTCGCCAGTAGTCTGTCCCGACTGTCTTGTTACTCTCAGGACGATCTTAAAAGGGATCCTTTTAGCTGGTGATAAGCCTGGCCTCGATGGAGGAAAGTCCAACTCGTTACCATCGCTTGGAGCTCGCCTACGCTGCGCCATCCGGCCGGAAATTGAAAAATCTCCTAACATTTGCGTCAAGTGTCGCGCACAGGAGCACGCCGCACTGGCTCATGTTTTGGAGCTCGGGAGTTGAGGAACGGAAATAAAAAAGGGTTTCTTTCAGGCCTCGTCCTGATCGTTAGATCATTTTACCCAACCTAGTCAGTTGTTCACCATGATTCTGTATACTGTATGGGCTACAAGTGCTTAGATGTAACCTGACTTCGCTTGCGTTTCACCCATGGGACGAAGTAAGGACTTAAAGTAAGACTAGTAGGCTGCTCGTACCAAGGTTTGTGAAACAATCTTGCCGTTGCATGTCTGGACCTTTACTTGAAGCTGGAAACACGATGGTTTGTGGCTAGCTTTTTGCCGATCATTTCAAAACTAAGTGAGTCCCCAGGGCCGGTTAACAAACTAACCACTTAGCAGTCGAGGATAATAGCCTTAACTATCCCGCACAGCTCAACGGATGTACCGATGAGGGTCGTATAATAAGTCTGTGAGTTGATGAGCCGCCGGGATGGACAACGCTACGGACACTTTGGTAGAAGCAGAATTGATGCTGCACATACATTGTAATTGGCTTTGTCTACGTTCGAAACCTGACAATTGCTCATCTTTCCGTCCGTGTTTAAGATTTAATGGCAGTAAATCATAAAGATTTAAGAGTGGGACAGCAAATTCGGACTTTTGGTACTGTACAGTTTCTTACTACAATTATGTCACATCTTGATCGCAGCCACACGTTCGCCACCACACACCCACCATCCTCGGGTATCAATGTCTTCGCCTACCGCCAAACGACATGCTAAATACTATATCGCTGACGGGAACGTGGTATTTCTGGTGTGTATAATCGTTAGGGGATGTCTGCCGGTCGTTGATCCCACCTGGCACATACCAGACCAACGATGACACCTTATTCCGGCTGCATAAATCTGTTCTGAAACGCCACTCGATCTTCTTCGATGACATGTTTGAATATAACCGCATCCCAACCAAAGATGAAAACGGTGAAGATCTCCTGATTGATGGGTCATCAGACGAGAAACCCATTCAGCTCGGTGGTCATTCTTTGGCTACACTGCAAGACGCAGAGCTTGAATCAATCTGTAGAGTTCTTTATGACATGTACGTCCCGTCTGAGACTGCCCTGACCACTATATTCACAACGATTTTTAGGCCGGGGACACCCTTGACAGAGCTGAACACAGACGAGGCCGTTACACTACTCCAAGTTTCGACTAAATTCCAATTCGAGACCATACACAAAAGGGTCGTCGAAAGGCTCAATGGAGTCGCCTTTCCACCTTGGACGCAATACTCACTCGCGGTGGACTGTCTTGTCGATTCATGGATCATCCGCAGCTGCGTCAACATTTGCAGCCTTGCGGACTATCCGCCACTGGTACTCCTAACAGAGTTTTCACGGCATAGTAACTTGCAGAAGTTTCTAAACATTTTGAAGGCCCGAGAAAATTATCGGCTCAAGCTTTTTGCGTTTGCTTCTACGAATTACAGCTGGCAGTGTCCGTACTGGGATACATCGTTAAGGGTTGCGGAGTTGGGGCCTCCAGCCTGCGGCAACTGCCTTGCAGTTTTGAAACTCCTCCTGAATAGGATCCTTTCCACGGACGGTACGTCTGATCTCGACGGAGCAAACCGCGATTCGTTGCCCTCCCTCAAAGATCGCCTGTTGCAAGGTATTCAGCCAAGGTCCCAGAACTCGCTCATTATTTGTGCCTCCTGCCGCACAAAAGAGCAGGCCATAGTGAACCAGGTGTTGGGGCATGATGATTTAGCCAGAGAAGTGAAGAAGGTTTTGGCTCCGCCTATGCATCCTGAGTGATCAGTTGTCACGTATCAAGTAGTTTTTCGAATGAAAAATATTGTGTATGTACCACATTAGCCCCGGTCAAACATGCGACCCCTCAATTGATCTTATGCTCATATCGCGCATATTGATGACAAATAATGGGCCTTTTCACTTTTCCGTCCCACGCGAGTGTCGGGGGTCGTCAATTGATACAAGCCATGTGACCGAGCAGAGGGCAAAGGCGCTGAGCCTCGCCAACTTAGGAGAGACCAGTCTATGAGATATAAGACCAGAGGATAATGTTTTGAGATCTAAGTGTTGAGTGGGGGGAGGGTTGTATCTAAATAACCCCGTTATACTTTAAGAAAAGAACAAAATGACTGATGCCTTAACCAGGGACCAACATCAAGAACTATTGCATACTACGCATGGCGGTTTTCACCATGTATGCGCTTCGACCGGACCTAGCCGGCGCTTTCTAACTACATTTATGTATGTGTGACATCGGATAGCATTTTTTGGGAGCATGGGCCCGTGAACCTACCCACGGCACCTGGCCACAGCGATTAGATAAGAAATAGCCATTGACATTGAGATTTTTACGAATTAATGGCCAAAAAAGGTATCCCTATCTTACACGTACGGGAATCGAAGGTCTCTTAATGACGAACTGGCTCAGCACATCAGAAAAAGATGTGCACTTTCGTTTAGCTAAAGTTAGCTAAGTTGACCTAAACTTACATGCCTTATGGACCTTACCAGATGTACACTTTTGTTTAGCTAAATTTAGGTCAATTTATCCTTGACTTAGCGAATTTAGCGAATTTAGCTTTGTGAAAACCCAGCGTGGCTGCCTCCCTAGCACACTTAGTACCTGCACCTCAGTGCGTAGGGCACAGGGTTACTGTGTACAAGAACTCTGAAGTGACCAGAGGCTCAAAAAAAGCATTTTAGGGGGGGCGTTTAGTCAATTTAGCTAAATTTAGTAAATCTAGAATTTGGCGCTAAATTTAAATGCCAACTTTTCCTGACGCACCTCCGCTCTCTGGTTGGTCACATGGCTTGCATCAATTGACGACCCCCAACACTCGCGTGGGACGGAAAAGTGAAAAGGCCCATTATTTGTCATCAATATGCGCGATATGAGCATAAGATCAATTGAGGGGTCGCATGTTTGACCGGGGGTATTGATTGGCCCTTTCTTTGTCACCTGAGACCAAACGAAGCCAGCCTTATGACTGAATCTACCCGATATGAGAGTTTGCGTACTTGCGCAACAAACTTGTTCCTTGATGATTTCCACTACTAGGCTAGTAATTCTCGCCTCACACATCTATTTATATTGCGTCAAAGTCGGATGCTCGGTGGTGAATTCAATATGTCGGCACGGAGAAGATTACACCTGAAGGCGAGAAGACTTATGCCTTTATTTTATGGTTGTTGAGTAGGTATAAAACAACGCATATACCTTACGTCTTGAACGGAATGCCAAGCCATTTGGATAGCCTCGCGAACCCTCGTAAAACAATGATTGTCTGAAAGTTCTGTGTAACGAGGTTTTGTATATTTCTCGGCTAATCTGATTCAACGTATCCAGAGTTTGAGCTGTTGTAACTGAACCCTGAAACTATTAGTCAAACATAAATAACAGATTATATAAACTAGTCAATTTTTAAACTACAATCTCAAGCGCTCATGACGTGGACCCTTACCTGTGGCTACTAATCTTTACCACGTGCACCTCCCAACCACCTGTCTTACTCCTAGTTGTAGCAAAGAGTGAAAGAATATGAGCTCTAGTGCACCGAGCCGCCATCCAAAATACTACTTTGATGACGGAAGTGTAATATTTCTGGTACGTTTGTCACCCTCGCTAGTATCACTGCCTGGTAGACGGTTGATCTAAGTCTCTCTAGACGAATGATCGGTCGTTGTTTCGATTGCACAAATCAGTTCTAAAGCTTCATTCAGTATTCTTCGACGACTTATTTCAACTTGACCAGCCAGAGCTCAAAGATGAGAAAGGGAAGACGTTGCCCCCCGAGGGGTCTTCTGATGACAAACCTATCACAGCGGATGTCCACGATGCTGAATTGGAATCTATATGTGCGGTGCTCTATGAGATGTGAGTGGCTATCTACGTTGATATGACTAGGTTTAAATTAATTCTAAATATGGGTTTCAGGCCTTTGACTTCTGGCTCGGAGCTCAGCGTCGACCAAGCAGTATCATTGCTCCAAGTGTCAACAAAGTTCCAGTTTGAAAAAGTCCACAAGAAGACTATCGGCATACTAGACACAGTTCAACTTCCTCCATGGAAACGCTACGCTCTCGCCATCGATTGTCTTGTCGACCCTTGGATCGTCCGTAGCTATATCGAGATCTGCAGCGCTATCCAGTACTACCCCGCGGAGATTGTTGCCGAGTTTGCCCGGCGCAATGAGACAGAAAAGCTGTCTAGGCTGTTGACCCTTCGAGAAGAATATCGCACGAAATTGTTGCTATATGCACACGGCGGCGAATATTACCCCTACCCTAAACTCAATCCGCCGTCGTCGTCGGTCTGCACAACCTGCTTGCCCCTCCTGAAGCGTGTCTTGATCCAAATACTGTCCGGAAACCCTGCGAATGGCCTTGACAGCGCCACTGAAGCCGAGACATCCTTACTCCAAGAGCGTCTCACTAAGATGATACAGCCTGGTGCTCCATCCCCCGTGAACATATGCGGCAACTGCCGTCCGAAAGAGAGGCTGATTGTATATCAGGTGTTGGGGGTTGAGGATCTCGAAAAAGAAGTCAAAAAGATTATGCATTTGGTTTCGTAGTTCTTACATGATCTGTGTGTATATTGTGTGCGTCCATGTAGTCATCGCTCAACCAGGGCGAAACCAACATTTAGTATGGGATACTTGAATTGAAATCCGGCAAGATCAATGTGATGGCGCTACGAAATAGATGTCCGACTAATATGGTTTCGCTTCAAGCATTTTATTTGGGCTTGTTTGATCCAACCCATCCTGATAACACTCAAAGACTCGGATCACTTCGAAGGTGCTCGCGTACGGTACATCACCGGCTCCGTACTATACGTCACTACCTAGTAATATCCTAGATTAAGTAAATTACCATATAATAATCTAGTATGCTCAGACAATCGCGGTGCACCAATCTCACTATACCAATTCCGGCGTTAAAAATAACAAATCTCTTTCACTTACCGGCGTATCATGCCCGGTTTCCGGCGAAGGAATGTTATGCAATGCTTCCAACAGCCAGCTTTGGCCCAAAAGTGCCATCATGAAGCCCATGTACATCAGGTTCGAACTTAGAAGTACCAACTGCGGCCATGCGCGCTTGGAGCATGGGTCCAAGAAGATTGAGCTGGTGAATGAGCTCTGATGTTGTGAGTTTTACCAGTTTTATCAGGAGTCTATCCTACACGAGTGGTACGCTTTTATTTTCATCTCACTTTAGACTTCCTTAGTAGTTAGCGTGTCGAACCGTGTCGCCTAGCACTAGTAACTGGAACTTAACGCTAGACGATACTAGTACAATTTTTAGCTACTTGCCATACAGTTAGTTAGATGTCTTGAATATGGATGCGGATTCTGCTAAGCACTATCTCAGGTGATGGAGCTGCCGGACCCGGGTGGGCAACCTACTATTCAACTTCCGGTGAGTCGTTCTTAACACAGTGCGTACACTGGGTTGAATCTTGTTTCTATCGACGTAGGATTTCGTCAAGCTGGAGGTACGACGCCGCTTGGGGATTCATCTCACATAACGTGGAGTAACAACACAAGCATCTCAATGTCGTTCTACGGTCGGTTCTCTTTGCCAAGGTGGTTTAGTCAAGCTAATGAGTTTTATGACAAAGGCAGCACGGTTTACTTTTACGGTGAAGCTAACTGCAGTTACGACGTCTCCTTAGACAGCACATTATACCCCAAGTATCCGCCAGGCGGTAGCCTGCTAGCGTCCTTTCCTGATCCGGGGCCAGGACGGCACAACCTTACTCTCAAGCCCTACCCCGGTGGGTCAAATAGCAGCGCCTTTGCATTTGACAAGGCCATAATCACGCTTGAATCAACCTCAAGGTAACTACTAATCAGAAGCTTCCAGTAGCGGATCGAGTGTGAGCTCACCCACATACGCATAGCGACCCGAGTCAGGGAGTCACCTATGATAACCGCAATTCTTCAATCGCATATCAGGGGAGTTGGTCTCAGCTCAACGATAAATCAATATCATCTCCCTCGGCGCTAGCGCCTTTTTGACAGACAAAGATATCAGGATCTACAGCATCCCTAACATTTCGAGGAGAATCGGTTCTGATAAAAGGGCCAATAAACTTTGGCCATTGGACGTACGTGTTGTTCGTATTGCATACAGCCAGCTCCCTGCGTCAGGGAAAAGTTACCTTGGTTGCAACCGATTTTGGCAGATAGCTGATTTTAGCTTCGCTGCAGCCGGCTACAGCTGATTAGAAGAGCTATAAGAAATGAGAAAGTCAACTGCAAGCGGCTGCAGAAAGCAAGCTAGGAGATTGCATAGAGAGAAAAACCCGAGGGGAAATACTAAAGTACCCGGCATATCTACATCAAGCAACGGCTCAATTGTGATCGGTCAACCGTAAACACATATCGGCATCCTGCAAACCGTGTAAAATGGCGGTATTGGGGCGTATTTGAGGTAATAGAACAACACAAGAACGGATAACGGAGTCCACAAAAATAAAGTTGCGAGCCTTTTCAGCCTTCAACTCATACACCCAGTCGCTTCGTCGCGACGCAGGACACAAAAACGGCGAGTGTATGGGATCAGATTCCAGAACCACCGTGCCTAGCATTGTTGTCGTGCTATCCTTGATTCGCATAATCAAGTCAAGCACACTATTTGCTCCGGCGCTGGCCCGTCGTCCCCGTTCACGACGTGCACAAATAGGTCCAAGGCGATGTTACTTGGCGTGCCAAACGCGCCGACAATATCACCCAAAGTGTCTAACACGATTTTTTACGGTTGCAGGTTATATTCAAAGAGACCTAGAAACAAATATATTTGGTGCGTATCAGTTGGTAGGAGAAATGTTCCAGAGGCAAGGTTTAGTTAGCTGCCGTCCTAAGAGGGGAAGTAGGTGGTGACGTTAACTCACGTGATTGTCTACCACCGCGTGAACAACCTCCACCATACATTAGACCTCGATTAGACCACTCGATTCTTTTATCCCGATAACTCGACCTCGACCTCACCACCACCGCAGTCGCTTGGACACCCCTCTACCTTGCCCATGCTCCCTCATAATATTGAATCGACGACCCTGCGACATTTGCAGCGATTGATAGTAAGATTTTATTGATTTGGTGTGCGTCTGTATGGCTGATTGGTTTTGTTACCACCGCTGTTTACTTGTTTGGTTTAGCTCGTGGCTGTTTCAAGAGCCGTTGTCTTCGCCACGGTTAGTACTGTCTACACCTAACTGGGTCTGTCCTTAATGCTTACGATCAACGTTTGTTGTGTTCTATTATTGCGGCGCAGCACTGAACATCGTCTCCACACACATGATAAGCACTATGCCGAGGTCTTGACTTGAGCTCACGAGGAGCTACACTAGAGTCTCTGACAAGTCCTTTGCAGTCCTGGTGGGTTCTCCCATTTCTTCCTGCCTGTATCTCGCACATCAGCCTCTAGTTATCTATACAATCTTGCATATGATCCTCTAGTGTTTCTACTGCTCTATACTTGTCTTTGGCTATTGATCAAACCCCTAATATATGCATAGTCGCTCTATAGTGCCGATGACGCGTTAAATGTTGAATGCGAGTGAGGAAATAATATATTGATTCATATGATACTTCGCGAGATGTGCTTGCTACAACTCGTTACATTTGACTGTGACTTTTACTCGAACCGGTTGCAGCCTTGGCTACAGCCGGTTTTTGCAACTCTTACAACCGGTTGTCGCAAAAGGTGCCCTTGCGGCAACTGGTCGCGGCATGCCGCGAAGATTTTAACCGATTTTCCCAAAATCGATGGCTGCGGCCGGTTGCAGCTAGTTCGCAGCAACTTTGAACTTTTCCTGACGTGATCGCTAACGTAATCCACAGTTATCAAGTGGCAAGTGGCTATTTCCTCACTAGTAGGTCTGACTCATAATGTTGGCGTAATTAGACACTAGACGGGCAATCGGGCTCGTATAATGCTTCATCGTGGTGGCTTGTTGGAGATGCTACGATTTATTTTCAAGGCGGCCTTGACCCAAACCAGGAACACACGGTGACGCTTATCAACAAGGGGTATGACACGAGTTTATCGACTCTAAGCCTTAACTCCATCACGGTCTTCGGTATGCAATCACGAATTGAATTAGCCTCGTAAGCTAGTCTTTTCATAAACAGAAGGTTTATGCGCTAAATCAAGTACTTTACTGCAGTCGTCATGTCCCGACTGGCGCCATAGTTGGAGGTGTGGTTGGAGGCGTCATGTTTCTATTACTTTGTGCCACCACCTTCTTTACATACCTACGACGAAGACTTCGGCGACGGGAGTGGTATCCTGAGCATGTCGGTCGCGATCCAAGCGGTATTGACGACTACAAAGAACATAATTACGTCGCAGTTCTGTTTCAGTCGCCGCCCGGCTCTGCACAACCCACATCATCCACACAACCTTCAGTCGGATATATCGGCCGTGCAACCAAAGGTGGTCGTGCGACTCCAGCCATACCTCAGGAGCCGCATCATGCATTGTCCGAGGCGAGCCCCACTAGCGACACAAGGAGACCTACAATTTCAGGGCGTACTGAATCGGAACATACCAAGGCACAGGAGTCCATGCAGAGTCAAGCAGCTACTCTGGACTATGGTCTTCTTGCGGAGCACGTTGTGGCACGGCTGCCACGATCTGCGGAAGGTGCGGAGCAAAGTCCACCGCAATATGCACCCCCGAGTTCAAATAGGGAGTAGTAAATGGGCAATTTCTCCGAATAAATCCTGTGCTACTCTTTTCGTGTTACAGTATGTGATTTCTACCCAGTGAATGAGTCTTAATTGCGATCAGCATTCGGGATTATATGACAAGCTAAGGGGGCATCAACCTAATTTCTTAAGTATCATCTAACCACTATCTTACAAACCTTGCCAACCAACGAGCCCTACATGCATCCTGTTTAGTAAAAGTAAGCTATCGCCACAGGTCATGCAGAGCGAAAGCGCAACTTCCACGACCTGTAGGCTACTAGTGGCGGAGAACAGAGACGCTCCGAATACGTGCCTCAAATTCTAAGGAACCAGCAAGCTTCGAACTAGCGGGTTTAGCTCTTCTCACCTTCTCTTTGCCTCTCGCTGGATTCGTGTATGAGAGCCGAATACTGGTAGTGAACTAAATTGTAATTTCAGGCGTTGGTTTACATGGTTGTCGTGTTTTTAACGCATATAGGGACTGGGAGGTTCAGTAACTTGAAGCCGAAGATGCAAACCTTCAGCCCAACGGTCTTATTAATTCGATCTGGCGTCATAGACATACTCTATGGATTTTTTAGCTTAGTGGTCCTGACCCTTGTATGAGCAACATAATCATAAAGTTACACACTTGGACTAGACGAAGCTACAGGCAATGTTTAACAACGAGACCAACTGACTCATGTTCAATTACAGCATAATCACACAAAAAATCTTGAAGTTACGGGTTAGGGTAAGGCTGCGTCTAGTTTATGAGATCCTATAGTATGCTGATTGCTAATGGGATGAAGAGGCATTGTTAGAAATTCCATTCGGTGCGTGTGGAATAAAACATGATATCAAGCTAGTGGACTCACAAGGGTTTGCAACCGTTACTTGAACTTAAGGATACAGTAGCACCAGATCCCCTATCCAGTTAATGACGCCAAGCCCAGCGAACCCTGCATCTTGTTTAGCAAAATTAAGGACAATTTTGGGATTGTGAACTTACCGCCGATAACCGACGCAGTCACAATCTCCCTCCCTCTCGCCGAATTGATGTCGACGTCGGGCGGCTCAATATCTGCAATACACCATGAATATCTCCCGAGGAACGGGCAGAATCAACTCACCAGAGTTCTTTCTTGGAGGCTGAGGCGAAGGTGGACGGGGAGCGGGTGGGCGGGGAGCGGGCGGGACTGCAGCAGAGGCAACATTTAATAAAAAGAGACCTAGGAGGGCGGCAGGTGCGATATGCATGGCGATGGGTCTCTGGGAGATAGTTTGGATCTCTTTATCGTCTGGCTAGGGGCTCCCAATTGGCTCACAGGTGCGAGGCTCATGGCGGCGCTAATAACAGACTGACATGAACGTGTGCAAAGCTGATCGCGCCACCAATTATCGAGTCTGCACAGGAGGGGGCCATATGACTTAAATTACTCCCCGAGATCGCCGATCAAGCGCCAAAGTGCAAATGGGACTTGAATGAGCTTGAATGAGACTGGCCCCCGACCAACAGCTAGCTAGGTAGCCGGCGCGAAAGAAGACTCCAAACAAGATAGCGAGCTAAGTTGGATATGGGGCGCCGACAATCCCTAGATATTTCGCAAAAGACGAGATTGTTTTCCGCAAGAGAGTCGGGTCGATCGTAGAATTTCAGATGCTGAGTATCGACGTAGAATCAGATAGAGCGTGGCTGAGGTCCGCTTGACAGCTCTGCGCCTGTTTTGCACAGGTCCTGTTCTTCGCACAGCTCCAGAGGTTCAGGATTATGGCAATCAGTGTGCCTAGCTTGCGCAGGACCTCTGCTCATGGACCTTTCAACCCAGTGGTCTCGGCCAACCGTCTAGCAATTTAGTAGGTACTCACCATGGATGGTGGGCGTAACCAAACTATATGCGTGGGACTATCGAGCCCCTATATTCACATAAATGGCTGTCCGTCGTGATAGACTAGAGCTGTGAGTCCAGCAGTTGAGCCCTTAGGGTCAAGATCTAACCTCGTTTCGACGGCGGGAGTCTCGTCCTATTAGGTACTAAATAATTAGAACTTCACTCGAACCACCATTTCGGATCTCATCCTCTGGTCTACATCTGGTCTACACAAGGAAACATTTTTAGGGTGGTCGATCCATACGACTAGGAGTGATAGGTTGAGTTTGTATCTTCGAACGACGGATGCTTGAAGAAGCTTGTTTACTCATTTAGGGAGTTAAATTAGATAAATACCTTCATTGCATCCAGAATAGTTTGTCCAGCAACACATACTGTTATATGACAACTTCGTTCTACTCTCCGGTGTCGTAACGAGAAAACACAATCTCACCGGTTGCCAACCCCAGATTTGCTCCCCTCGCCATGTTAACCTGAAAACAACATCAAGGTCAGTCCAAGCTTAAAGTCAAAGACAGCGTACCGGGCAACAATGCTCGAGTCCGTCACTAAACTGGCGGCGCCGTTCTCCAGTCTCAAGGCGAGCTGATGATGATCAAGGAGACTACCGCTGGTTTGAGATGTAGTGCTACTTAGGAGCGCCGATAACACATGATAGAAACTTATGTTCGAGCCTATAAGTCGAACGAGGGGGTGTACTACCAATTCGCGGCAAAAAGTGGTAATACTTGTGTAGAGTTCGATCCTTTCACGATACTACGGCTACACAGGCCGTTGGCAGCATGTCCTTGCACTTCCATGACTGCCTAGGTTGTACACACCATTATGGTAATGGTAACTGACCTAGCTCGTTTACCTAAGTTAAACCATCGCCTCGGCAGGAGCCCGAACTAGGATACAAACAACCATTCGTCTGTGTTTCCTAAACGGAGCAAACGTAAGCTAGCCCCGCAGTTCTAGACACTTATCTCGTTGTTGATACTTCTATACTCGTGCAATCATTGTTAACAGGATATATTCAGTATGGCTACAAGAGCATCCAACAGGGCGTGATAGTATAATTCTGGCAGCTCTGGTGAGTTGTTGGGCACTGTCACCCTTGATCTAATAACAACTCACGGTTCAAATTACTTTCGACGTTGACCCGAAGCCTTCTCTTTTGCCTCTGTCTCGGCGGCTTTGGCTACGGATTGCGATGCATGTTAGCGGAGGTCGAAAATAATACAAGGATGATATTCACCCTCTGCTTCTTGCTTGCGTTGTGCGGCGGCAGCTTCTCGCTGCTTGCGAATCGCCGCCAATCGGGCAAGGTCACTCTTGGCTTGGTCTGTTTTGCCAGCTTGGTGCAACTAACAAATGAGAGCAGAGTAAGCTCCAATCGTGCAACGCTACACGAAAACTCACTTTCCAGTACTTCTCCTTCGCTTCCTTGGCCTCTTTAGCCTCTCTAGCACCGCAAGCACGCATTAGCCAGCTGCATTGAAATATATATATCAAACACTCACCGCTCACGCCTTGTCAACTCCCTAGGAGCGCTGATATCAGATATCGACAGGTTCTTCATGGCGACATGGTTAGGGTTAACCAAATCCGAATCGTCCTGGCTCTCCTCGCCACTTTCGCCTTCCTTGATAGTACCAATGCCGCCCCCCTTTTGCTTCGCACCTTGTTTCTTTTTGAGAGCCTTACGTTCGGCGCGGCTAATCTCGGGTTGCGTGGACGACGCAGGCTCTCCTTCCTCCTCTTCCTCTTCCTCCTCTTCCTCCTCGTCCTCTTCTTCCTCTTCCTCTTCTTCCTCCTCCTCGTCCTCTTCACCTTGTTGCTTTTTACGGCGACTCGCACTGACGGAACCAAATTAACATGTCTCGTGGCTGGGAAAGTGTGCATCATACCGGCGATCAGTGCCACTCGCAACTCCGTCACTATCTAGTACCATGTCCCGAGAGAATGAACGTCCTCCGCCGCGCTTCTGCTTGAATTTACCAGAGCCACGGACCATATTTATAGATATATAGAGTAAGATAAAACGCTGTGGTAGAGAGAAGGAAGAATTGAACGAACAGCCAATTCGAAATATTGTTAGCCGCTGGATCTCGTAATTGGAAATATGAGAAACGCCACGTGACTATACTTGAATCCCGATTCCCGGGTCCCTAAAATTCAAACCATCCCATCTACTATTTTAGACGCTTTTAGGAGGCAAAAAGCAGTGTTCCAGGGTACGTAGACACTTTAAATGACCATACAACACTATGTATGCGGGGTAGTAAAAATTCAACGGTCAACTCTTCTCAGTCCAACGGGACTCCAACCGTAGCAGAACTCGTTGATTGACCTGGGCTTTCAGAATCGTGCAGTGCGCCATATGGAGTAGATATAATAGTGGTAAGCTACATTTCTGCCACGAAGAATGTAAATGGTACAACGTAAATAAATATCGGTCGCTTCGACACTGAGCTATTCAATCAGAGAAATACATGTAGCTCTGTGCGAATCTGAGGTTTCAAGCCGCCAATGCCTGCGCGTGGACCATGTCAGAGAGAAGTACCCAGTATTAGTTTTAGGGACGTACTTACGCCTGTTGACATTGACGGTCACAATAAGCAACTGATTCACACCGGCTGCACACGTAGCAATCGCCCGTCGGATTTTCCGGCAGGACTATTCGATAGCATCGCGGATACGCACATTTATGAGACTCCTTCTGTTTGGTGACCAAAAATGCGCCAAAATCCGCCCAAGCTGCCCACATCTGATCTGTTATGTATCGTGGCGCAAGTTGCCGGCTCTGCCGATCAGTCGACGACTTGTGTCGTTCCGCAGCGAGTCGCTTCGTAACTTTGGCCCATTCAATCTTCGAGTCTCGAAACAGTCGAGGCGCGGTGGTTACAGAATCACCGATGATTTCGCGTAGCGCAGACAGGCGTTTGAATATGATTTCCAGATATTCCGCTTCCTGGAACAAGCTCCCTTGTATGATCCGAATGCCATTGCACCGTTTAGTCCTAGACCTTTAGCATAATAGGGCTGACTTACCGTGGCTTAGTATCAACAACAAGATACGCCCCATCAGGCTAACAAGCTCTCCCTTTGCGATAATTCGGGAGCGGATGAGTCTGTCCGCAGCTGTTAGTTTGTAAAGATCTTCCATAATTCTAACCCGCCGTAGTTAGCTAGCATAACGTCGAACGGGTGTGATGGTAGACGCACTCAAGACAGTAAAGCAGGTTGAGACCATAGTACATGAAGCCCAGGTGTGGCTCTAGGGGAATGCAGCCGCTGTGTTCCAAGATAAACCAAAAGAGCTGCATACTAGTGTCCACAACATCCAATTTGGCTTGAGCTTCGATCCTGTGGTGCATCGCCGATACGCATAGCACATACCCCGATAGCATCAGCGTTATACCAGTGGGTACCCTATCCCCAATTGGTTCAGTTCGCTGCCATAGTGACAACAGCCCAGAGTAGGCTCGTGCAACTATGAGACTGTCTTCTTGGCTTATAAAGTCTCGTCCTGAAGCGGCTCTCGGTATAGCGAACTCTAGAACATCTCTGCACGAACACCTCAAGATGTGCCGATCCCGATCCGAGCCGACCAGGTAGACTCTGAACATTAGGTCTCGTAGACGTGGAGCATTTTGCTTAAGGCTGCTCGGTACCAAAATATTAGATCGGTGGTGTGCGAACAATTGTAAAGGTTTCACTCACGCTACTTCGTCAACGTCAAAGAAGGTTGCTCTAAAAGCAATAGCTAGAAACAGTCCACATCCCGGGAGTAAATTTAGCGAGCATAAAGTCAAGAATGAGTCTCGGTCGTTCCATAGCAAGTGGACAATCGACGAGAAGTGTGCCTTCCCAAGGGCGTCCGTCCCAAAATACGGGCTTCCAACAAATAATTTTCCAAGCTCGTCGTGCAAGGTTGGGTTGAGCATCATAGCGGCCGAGAGGTCCAACGCTCGGGCAGCAACAGTCCGAGATACAACGGTCCAACTCGCGTATCCAGGTATACTTTCACCAAGCCGATTCAACGCAAATATTCGTTCGAGAAAAATGAGACACAGGTGATGCAAGAGATGCCGGACACACACAAAGCCATAGTAGTATTTGAAAATCTGTACATGACCAACGCGTTAGCTGCATTGCGGGAAGGATTGAGATATCGTTAGGCATGACGTATGGTACTCACCCGACAATCTCCATTTACTGCCATATAGCTGTCGATCGCTAGTTTGATATCTCCCATGTTTATAGATCCTGGAGCAAGGCTTCTGGGGTCTAATTTTCGTAAAGAGGCTTCCAAGCTGGTCAACGAATGCATCCCATGCGTATCATAGAAAGCTCGAATTTCTTGGTCTGAGACATCGGGTATGGGCGGTTCAAATTTGCTTTGGGAGTATTCACTAAACCTAGGCCCCTGAGTTTCTTTTGCCATATGAGATCGTCCCACTAAGTGCTGGATAAGAATGCAGCTGGTCTGGTCCAAAGCTCGTGTATAATTGATGTTTGACGAAGAGATGTCTACGCGTTTACTTGCAGACGCATTCAATCCGAGAGGTACGGAAGTGACGAACAGCGATGGCAGGTGTAGGATGTTGAGAGCATGGTCGTAATTATGGGTCCAACTACGGACACGTGCCTTCGGTCCACTGAACATCGGAGGCGTCCTTTTCATTTGTATGTAGTAGACCTAGTATCGTCACACGGACACTGTCTCCGCTGTTTGGGGAGCTCCAATCGACGAAGTAATAATTGCCATGCTGTGTACATAGTCGGCACACATCGATGAGCGATTACGGATGCGGAACTCACAGCGTGGTGCCGGACGTCAATCATCGTTGTGGTCGCTCACATTAGCCACCCAAGAAGGTATTAGCTGTGGCTGTGCAGGCTGATCCGATCTGTGTGTCATCAGTTTATCTTGACCCATCAACCGCCACAACCACTCCGCCACTCCTCTACTATACTGTTTGCGCGATTTTTTCTAGGAGGTTTTAGACCTTGTCTGTGAAAGAAGCGTATACCTCTATGAATTCCCAACGAAACATCCTGTGGGGGCCAGGCATTGACCAATACTCTCATGACTTTAACGGTCCCCGCGTCCGAGATGTTTCAGAAAGTAGCAGGAACCTCTATCGGACGTATAACCTACCTTCCTTAGCCCGTCTAGAGAGTATGCTATTCAAATCAAATCCGAGAACTGGCGAAATCGGGTTTGTAAATCTTGGCGATGCGATCGAAGTACTAAGGAGGTACAAGAATGCCAACCCACGAAAGGTTAGCTTGTCGTAATCCACTTATTCTACTTTCTGAACGGCCCTTCCATGACCACTGATCCATTCTTACTCTAATCTAGATATTTGAAAACTATTACGGTTATCTATGCGTTCAACACCTTTTATACATCACTTGCCTCGCCATGCTTGAGGTCTCCGGCACGGTAAGAGAGTTTTTAGCCACTCTACCTCGAGATGCTAGCTGGGTGGATACATTGCGATCTATGGCAGTCTATACTACAGAACTAGTGGGACGGGAAACAGAAAACCCAGCCTCACTTTCAGCTCTTGCTTACAAGATCTGGGATGTGGTCAAATTCTTTGGCCATGAACAGCCTGATAATTTCTCACTCGTTCTTGCCACCCTCCGCGAAGACCGGCAGACTTTTTTCATGCTCTGCAAGCGTGGTTGTTTTCCTGGATGCTCGCTGTTTCTACTTGTTTGCTCCCAGCTTGTACGAATTATTGGCGATGAAAACCCGTGAGTGCGGGGGTACTTATGCTTGGTGTGTTGTCGTTTCTGACTATGAATCGTTTTCATATGCTCTAGAGACATCTGCTATCAAGATCGCCTGCATCTTCAAGACGTAGCGTTTCGACTGTATCTTACAGGGTCTTATCGTGACCGACAGCTTATCCAAGTCGTAGGCACACATTTGGTTGAAGAAAACGTGGCATGGCGCAACGGAACTCTCGGCTATCTGGGCCATGCAGACGTTCGCATCGTGTCAAACGCATTTTCAGACTTGTTAGTTACGCTACAGCAGGATAAGTTGGGGACAAAAAATATTCCCGCTTCCTTCCTGGCAAGCTTATCAAGATTCGTACAGAATTTAGCAACATACTGTGTGATGGATGACATAGAAGTGATGATGGATGTCACCTACATATCTCTTCAGCTTCTGTGGACTGTCTTCGAACACAAGGGTCGAGTGAAGCCGATCGAGCGTTGTGAAGTCAGGAGCTTTGCCACTATCAACTTCGACTACGTTAAGTAGGTAGATTTTTGGGTTATCATATTTGGGTTTCGGTGATCTGGTTATTCTTGTAGATTTATTCACAGGGAATGTGTTCAAACAGAAGAGCAGACATACCGGTTTGCTCAGCTCCTCGCCAAGACCGATTTATTTAGTCTAGCTGGACGGGCGTTATTGCTAGGTTTGGATGAAGGTAAGAATGGTTTGTAACGTTTTAAGTAATATCACTAATTTATGCAGCCAGCATAGGTCGCAACACACTGGCAATGAACGATCTCCTCAATCAGATCACCGAGCTCCGGGATGGTATTAACACAGCTATAATCGCAGCTCCAGAACTCTTACTGGACCAAGCCAGACCCGAGCTACTGAAAGTTGCTATGCAGCTTGAGCAGGCCACTGGATGTGAGGGTACCGGTCGTAGTAGGCACGAAACGGTAGGGCTGGTTGAAAAAATGAAGTCGGCTTGGACCGCATTTGGAAGTCCGCTGAAGGCTAAACTCTTCGACGGGTCGCTACACTGCGCATATCCCCGATGTCATCAGATCATTACCTGGGAAGCCACCCTCAAAATTCGATATATATGCGGCGGATGCAACACAGTCCTATATTGCAGCCCGAATTGTCAAACAGCGTGAGTGCTCTTTTCAACATTCCTGTTCGCTTCATTCAGCTTACTCCTGTTTGATTCGACCTGGTCCTGCTTATTGCGTTTTGCAAAAGGGTCCGAACTCGGCGCTTAGAGTGAGTCTCGACGAAAAAAAAAAAACTCTGAGCGGTGTTTCGCTCGTATCTCGCTCAGATCGCGTCGTATTGAGATATGGAGTACACCGTTGGACTCCCCGCGCCGAGGCGCGTCGAATGATGTATATACATAGACCATAATCGAACGTTTCATGGTGACCCCTATCGCACCCCCTTCGCTCATAATCCGCCTCAGCTAGCTCCGTCCCGGCCGTAAGAGCGGTGCGAACGACTCTAAACTACTTCAAGGTATCTTATTTGAGTCGAAAACGGTTTGAGAAGGCGGAAATTACATACTATTACTCTGTAAGATGTGCAAAGGGGTGCTACTGTACGGGATTTAGACGTAAAAAACAGAAATAAAATGATTGAAAGGGCGAACTCACAGTATAGAGCTGCCTGAATTCATGCCCGCCCCCACGCCAGATGAAGTTCGTGCCTGTGTTGTCCGAATGCTTACATTCGGGTACGAAATACCCCTCATAATGGCGATAGCTGACATTTCGGAGACAACGGTTCGACTGATAAAAAAGCAATGGGAAGAGACTGGATCGTACCGGCGCCCCGAGACACACGGGGTAATTGGTCGGCCACGTCTGCTAGAGGTTGGCGATCTCTGGGTATGTTGGATGTCATTTTGTTCGATGCTGGTTTGACTAGGATGCTAATATGCAGCGGCTACAGTATCTCGTTGATCGCTTGACCGAATCGCCCGATATGTTCCTCGAAGACTTGCAGGACGAACTGTCCTATGTATGTGGCATTGACGTGAGTGTTCCGACTGTACACCGGGCCCTAGATCGACTTGGATTCACGTTCAAAGAGGTAATTTTTTCGAAAATCATCGAAATAGTATATAACCAACTTACTTTTCATGTTTTAGCTCGATAAACGCGCAATGGAGCAGTCCGAGGCTGCTCGTGCTGAGTTCAAGCGGCTGATCCGAGCGTTCAAACCGTCACAGCTGGTGTTTGCGGACGAAAGCTCGATAAACCGAAAAGGGATGTACTGAAGTCGTGGCTACGCAATATGTGGGAAGCGTGCGTACAAGCGCGCCTTTCAAGTTCGTGGCCAACGGTGAAAAGCGACCAATGATTTGAGATATGGATGGGTAATTGACATCAAAATTAGATATTCCATACTTCCAGCATTGTCGGTCAAGGGGATGCTTACCGCACTGATAGTCAAGGGGTCATACAACGGGCCACTGTTCCTGGAGTTTATTGACTTGTGCCTGGGATTCATGAATCCCTTCCCCGGCGACAACTCGGTTCTGGTAATCGACAACTGCCCAATTCACAACGGCGATGAAATTCAGACAAGGTGTGATGCTCGGTGAGTTTGATTGGGTCTATGAGATGCTCTGTTGCTGATTGTCACTGAGTCTATCAGTGGTGTTATTTTGGCATACCTCCCAGCATACTCACCTGACTACAATCCAATCGAGCTCGCGTTTTCCAAGATCAAAGAGCTGCTACGCCACGAGGGTGAGGAAGTGCGAGGCACTTTGTCAAGGACTGATGAAGATAGTGAGGAGGCGATCGAGGCAATGTTGATGCGCCATATTTTCTCAGTGACGGAGAAGAATGCTCGGGGTTGGTATGAGCATTGTGGTTACATTGCACAGGATTAGATTTTTTGTTAGCTATAAGTATCTACACAGAAGAAGGGAGACAAATCAAGCAAGATCATGTACAAGATATTGGTGAAGGCGTGAGGATGTGGCAACACCGAGACGGAACGGAGGAGCACCAGGCACTGTCGGGAAGTCAATCTGGGCAAAATACTCAGCGTTTTTGCCCTGAATGTCCGACAAATAGTGAAGATTACGAGTAGAAAACCCAGCAATCAGCGCAGAGTAATTATCACCACTCGCACCACGCTGTCCCCTGTCACACATCGAGAGCCAATCTGCAATCCGAGTCTGACCGGTCACTCTCGGCGGTCCACCATAGTTCTGATCATGTGGTGGAGGCGGAGGAGGCGGATGTCCATAACCTGGATACCCATATGAAGGGTAAGGTGGTGGATAGGGAGGGTAGTAGCCATAATGAGGGGGCGCTGGTGGCGGAGGAGGATATGGGTGACCATAATGGGGTGGAGCAGGCGCGAGGGATGGGACTGGCCCTTCGAGAGGCGGTACAGGAGGCTGATTCGACCCTGATGCCTCGGTTTTCTTGCTGTTGCCACGCTGCTCCGGCTTACGGTCCATCAATTGTAGCATGAGCTCTTTTGGTACCTTCTCAAATGATGTATCACCTCGTTTAGCCTATGTTATGAATAGTGAACAACGGATAATGAAGTAAAGTACTTGAAATAACCTACCGCTTGCTGAGCCCATGTTTGGATCTCACTCTCCGTGAGTTCGCGATGTTTTGGTTCAGCTCCTTCCCCCGGTAGAACGGCACAACTCTTCTTGCAAAGCCCACATTTACGAGCCTTGATTTTATCGATACAATCTAGGATTTTTTCACCAATATCCTTGAGTGCTCCCGCGGTTGCGACTTTTTTGGTCAACTTCTTCTCCTGAAGATCAGGGTGAGTACATAGACCGTTGAGCTATCCCAGACTAACATACCTGTTTTGGCTCTTTCCCTTTGTTCTCGTTGTTACAGTCGCGCAGGATAATGAGAAAATCGACAAGGGGAGGAACAGGTTTGGGGAAGAAGGGTTTCCCCTTGGCGAGACACTTGTTTTTTGCCTCCTTGTTCTTCGCCACCACGACTTCTGCCTTCTTCAACTCCTCTTCCAACGTCGACACACCCATAGCCATTATCATCTCAAGATCCTCCTCGTTTTTTAGCTCGTGCCAGTTTTTGTCCGACTTCGCCATCCGATCTGTCTTCCAGACCAGATCCTGCTCACCTGCAACCCCACCAAACGCTTTCGCAACATAAAACATAAACAATTCGAACTCAATGTCGGGCTTGACATGAACGGGTCGCGTTCGAACATCTTTTTTCTGTGCTGCAAACACGATTTTGGCCATCTGGAGTTCGCTTGTCTCCTCTAAAACATCAAATATGACAGAATCAGCCTTCGTAAAGTCGTAGTAATTGTGTGCTTACCGTCCTGTGAGTCGTTTTCATCGTCACGAGTAGCTTTGCTTGTTGATCCAACTCGAATCTTGACTTTTTTGACTGCTGGAGGGGCTACTGGCACTTCGGAGTCGCTTGATGGCACGGGTGCATCGTCTTCATCGTCCGCGAGTTCGTCAATCTCATCCTCGCCATATTCCGACCCCGACGCGACAAACTGCACTGCCTTTTGCTTTCCTGTTCATAAACACAATGGTACGTCAGCAACAACAAAATATGTACTCGTTTCCCTCACCTTTATCCGTTGAAGCACTGGCCACAGGCTTACCGACTGTTGAAAGCTTCAAGCCACCCTTTGAAGTCGAGTTTTTCGATTTCTTCGATGTAGGCGCTGGAACTGGGTTATCGCCAGGTGAAAGGGATCGCTTTGGTCGCATTTTGGGCTTGGGACGCTGGCGGGAGGTTGAATTATTCGGTTGAGTAGTAAGTGTAGTGTTTTGAGTATTAGAGCGAAGCCTTTTACGAATAGAGTCTTGGTTGTCTGGACTGGCGGCACGTTTCCGAGTATTAGACGAAACGTTCGATGTCATACTGCAGCCAAGCGGTGTAGGTTGGCCCCCCCGCCCTTTATATGGCCTACGGATGTTTGGCCTAGAATGACTGTTGCGTCATTGCCCAGAGCCTGTTTGACAGGTCCGAAGACATTTTGTTTCAGCTTTCGGCCCGCCTGAGCAGCTCTATGCATTCACTAGCACTTTCCGTTCTACTTTCTGACCTTCTTTTTTGTGTGTAGCTACTTCTGTTACTCCCACAACCGCAAACTGTGCTGGCTGAGGCGGATTATGAGCAAAGGGGGTGCGATAGGGGTCACCATGAAACGTTCGATTATGGTCTATGTATATACATCATTCGACGCGCCTCGGCGCGGGGAGTCCAACGGTGTACTCCATATCTCAATACGACGCGATCTGAGCGAGATACGAGCGAAACACCGCTCAGAGTTTTTTTTTTTTCGTCGAGACTCACTCTAAGCGCCGAGTTCGGACCCTTTTGCAAAACGCAATAAACGAAAGAAGTATACCTCGTAAGTGGCAGTCGCGCCCCCATTTGAGTTGGTAGTGGTAGCGTCCAACGTGGCTAGAGTCTGGACGACCGTTTTGGTCCGGGCTGCGCGTTAGCATAACACTCTTTCTTCCTAACCTTCAGTGCCCGTAATGGCATGTGGATCATCTGACCCCTCGTCATGAATCAACTCATTCGTGAGTATCTGTCGTTCAGACAAAGGTGTAACTCGATCTCAGAGCGTAGCATGCCCACCACTCGGTTTTGCTCGCCTATATGTAGCATACATCCAACCTCCTTTAGCCCTAGTTCTTCCCAAGACTCGCCAGAAAGCTGTCCTAATGCTTAAAAGAGGTGAGAATATTCACTGAGTCGATATCAACACGAACTGCTTGTGTTTTCTCCTCTACGCTTGACTTTAGATTCAAATGTATGATCCTGAATTAAATACCTCGGTGTCAGCTATTTGAGGGCAGCAAACAGACTGGTCGGTACGACGCAGTTCGTTAGATGGTTGAAATGAACTAACCTACCTCAATTTCTTTAGCTGGGTCGTACAGCGACGCTATTTACGACTTATGCTACTGGCGTAGCACAGAATATGGGGCTTTCTTGGCAACCAACGAAGTCCCGAACATGTTCAACGCAATATACTAGGTCATCGCGTATTTCCTACACACTACCCCACTCAGCTCCACACCTACTCCAAAGACCAGCTCCCCAGACAACCCTCAGTCTTCGGCTACGCCCTCCTCCCTCCGTCTCCTTCGCTTCCTTTGAAATCACCGTACCTAATTTGACAAGCTTCCCGCCCAGGTTGCGTCACTGAGTATCTTGGCTTGTGTGGCAGACTCGTCCTGGTAGAAGTTTGGTGGGGGGAGCCGCCGGATAGGGGTTGTATCGCGTATGTCTCCGTCTGCATCCAGCTCGTGTATATGCATACTGTTCTGGGTGGATTTCTCCTTTCGGCCATCGCATCCAGTTCATGGCAGTCGCGTGCTCGTAACGCTCACAACCTCACGCATCAAGTTCACACGTTTGACTCGTTCAAGTTACATGTTATCGTTTGGTGGGGACGATCAGTTGATCAAGGCGAAAGCTAATGTTGAAGGGCGACGAGGAAGACGAGCTGAGTTATATAATAAGATGACCTACCTGTACGTGATCGAGTGCATTTGACGATTTCGCTCGCGCATATATTCATCATGTGCTAGCAGGAGCTTGGCACAGTTCTACCGCATTATCAGGCATATAAGCGGTGCTTTTCTCTTTATGAGTTATCACCCGGCTTGCTTAGCCCATCGTACGCACTAGACCCAGACGGCCAAACTCTGCCACTACCAGCCCAGAAACTTTCGCTCATGCAACTGATGATTGGGCCACGCTTCCTTGACTTGCCTGGCTGATCTGTTTTTTAGGTCTCATTGTTTGGTTGCGCCGGCTCCTCCATAGCGGCTTGCTACTGCAATCAAGAAACAATGTATACCCAAAGTCAAGTCGGCGGTTTGTGAGATGATAGTACAATGATAACCCAACTAGTTCCGCATACATACATAGTACATAAGAGAACTTACTCGACACCAGTACATCTGTCTGTACAGAACCAAAGCGTGTAAAGCCAAGAACAATCCAAATGACGGATAGCAACAGAAGCGAGGTCAACTTGGTCCATCCAAGAATCAAGCGTTTAGATCGCTGTGCTTCGCGTGCTCTCTATTTCCACCTCAGCCAGCTACTCGGCTTGTGTACGCGTCGTGGTTATTGCGATTCGCGAATGCTGGCAAGAAGCTCCATGGCCGCTAGTGTTTCCCAATGTTGTTCGCCGAAAACCTGCTTGTAGGCAGCGACCGTCTGGACCTGGAGTGTTTTTGCCGCTTCCCATCGACCTTGACTCTGATACGTCGATGCAAGATTGTACATGCTTGTGAGTGTGTCGGGATGCAGCTCGCCAAGCGTCTGCTTCCTGGCATCCAACACCTGTACCCCTAGCGCTTCCGCTTCGTCCCACCGATCCTGCTCCGAGTATGTGCATGCAAGGTTGGCCATAGTCTTAAGTGTGCTGGGGTGCAGCTCGCCAAGTGATTGCCTCCTCGCATTCAGTACCAGCACCTCTAGCGCCTCCGCCTCGTCCCACCGACCTCGCTCCGAGTATGTACATGCAAGATTAACCATACTTTGAAGTGTGTCGGGATGTAGCTCGCCAAGTGATTGCCTCCTCGCATCCAGCACCCGCACCTCTAACACTTCCGCCTCGTCGCACCGACCCTGGTTCCCGTATATCACTGCAAGGTTGCCCATACATATGAGTGTGTCGGGATGCAGGCCGCCAAGTGTTTGCTTTTTTGTATCCAATGCCCGCACCTGTAGCGCTTCCGCCTCGTCCCACCGGCCCTGTTTTGAGTATGTGTTTGCAAGGCTGATCATACTTATGAGTGTGTCGGGATGCAGCTCGCCGAGTGTTTGCTTGTTTGCCTCTAGTACCCGCACCTCTAGCGCTTCCGCCTCGTCCCACCGACCTTGCCTCCGGTATGTGGATCCAAGGCATTGCATAGCAGCGAGTGTGTCGCGATGCAGCTCGCCGAGTGTTTGCTTGCTTGCATCCGCCACCCGCACTTCTAGCACCTCCTCCTCTTTCCATCGTCCATTGTCGCGGTATACCATGGCGAAGTACTCAGCATCGTTTATGTTGCTCGGACGAAGCTTAGTCAGCAGTTTGCTCACATGCACCAGCAGCCCCCTACGATATGTATGCATTTCCAGTGTATCAGACCGATCAATCGACAGGGCCAAGAGATGTGAGGTGTGCATCAGCGCTGTCGTCTTCGAGTGAGGTATCATAGTGCAGGACCAGTCCTGGACAAGCACATGTAGAGCGAAAGCCTCGTTGACTCGGTCGTAGTCTATCAGCGAGTACAGCACTAGCTCGTCCATGACTGTCGAGAACGCGTTCGAGTCCCAGTCTCCGTCTGCGTCAAGAAATGGCGCCAAACAGTCTCGTACATATTGTCGTGTAGCAAGCTCGTCGTCGTTTGGGGGAATTATCGAAGTCCGGTCTATGTTGCTCGCCGCTCGCTTGAAAATCTCCTCGGTGATCCCTTCGTGATGCAGGTTCGCCATTAGTCCTAGAGTCCGTTGTGTATGCTGCCTGAGTCTCTCGTAGCTCATCACCCAGGTCGTGTACACGGTCTTTTCATACTCCTCGGCATTTCCTGCCAGCTTGCTGTACCGCTCCAGCGACGTTCGCGTATTGTCTAGACACTGCTTTCTGTACTTTGCGATGCTAGTCTTGGAGCAGAAGATGTATGCGCCGGCGTGAACGATCGCGAGGGCCAGAAATCCTAGGTCCTAAAACCAGAAGTCACGTGAGGTTTGACCTATTTGATCACCAAGATCGCCACGACTTACCTCGACCAGCTTTGCCGCAGACTCCCTATCTTCGCGTGATAGCAGCTGGTCTTTCATCCGTGCCTTCGTCAACAGTAGCTCGATCGCGTCCTCGGACTTCATCTGCCCGACACCACAGTCCGAGCCAGGTCCTTGTCCAAGCAACGCCAAACTCCGCAGGCGAGTAGTAACCAGCACGCTCCCGTATGACGCTCCCGGGATGAAGTCGTGAAGCTTTAGGTCTGGGTCGTCGGCGTTGTCGATCACCAGGAGCCACGACTGCGAAGTGGACTCCAGCCATCGCAGCGCGTCCTCGTGCGTCTCTCCTATCTTCCTCGCCTGAGCGAATCCCTTGAGCGTAGCAATAGCTGACTCTCGAGTAGTCGCGTCGACATAGACTATATCCGCCCACTTGTCTCGTGTCCGCTCGACAGACTTGAGCGCGACCTGTGTCTTTCCGCTGCCGCCGAGTCCATGTATCACGCACACCCGACGCTCGTTATTGCGACTCAGCAGACAGTTCACGACCTGTGAGATGTGGTGCTCGCAACCGGTAAATGCGGATGAGGGTGCCGGACAGCGCTTTACGCTTGTAGTCTGTTGCACCGCCGGCTGTTGCACCATCCCACCTATGCTCATGTCTCAGAAACGTCATGCAATCCGACGAGGGCCAACTTACTGATATTCACTCCCATCAGAACCCCCTTGCTAGCCGCAACCGACTGTGCCGCCTTGTCGATCTGCCCATTGACCTCCGCTTTTTGCAGATATGATCTAGTGTGCGCCGCGACTTCGCTCTTTCTCTGCCAGTGACTCATTCGCGCGTCCTGCATGCCTTGGTCTACACTGAACCGGAAGTATACGTCCATCGTAGTCTGGAACCGCACTGCCATCTCCTGCGCCACTCGCTCGCCGTCTGTCGCTATGTCCTTCATCGCCATCAGCACATTCATCGGCATGAGCCGGTGTAGCGGGTTGGGCTTCGGTATCTGAATCGTTCGTGCGTGCCCAGCACCTATGCATACGATCGATGCGACATGAAGCTCCGGGTATAACGCGCTGAACTCTGCGAGGACGTGGAGAGTTGGATTGCTGCATGCGATGTCACCTCCCACAAGCCGCTCTGGGGTTCCGGAGGTCTCGCCGACCTGGAAGCTCTTGAAGAGCTCGGGATAGGCCATGGTCGCTCGCAGAACCTGCCAGATTGGGCAGTTTGGCATTTGATTGTTTGGACCCTGGTAGGAGCGGAAGATGCGAGGGGTTGAAGCGTTCATGTTGTGCTCCGACATGGCAAACACCATACTGTCGACGTACAAGTTTAGCTCAGCTATGTGCGTTGAGAGTGATCACTGGTGCGACATACACTTTACAGTCTTCTTGGTTGTGTTGTGCCCTCATCATGAGCGTATCCTCATCGCCTGTCGCTTCCCGCACCATGTTCTTCAGCTCCTCCTCGAGCTTGCCCGCCTTGAACGTCCCAGATCCACTCATGCTGACTATCTTCGTTTCTGAGAACACAGACTCCACGAGCTTCGAGTAGGCAGTTATCGCCTGGTCTACATTCAATCCTAGCAGCACTAGCACACATGCGATTAGCCTGTACGATACAAGGCGGATTCAGTCCACGGTCAGTACCCCTCGACCACCGGAGCAGTCGTGATCACTCACGCCCCCGTGCCCGTCCCTGCCATCATCTTAAATAGCTTGCGGACCTGCTGCTTCCCGCCGGCGGCATAGACTCTAGCCATGAGCTCCTTGAAGATCATGAGCGAAGATAACCCGCCGGCGAGTCCGCCCTCTGTCGTACCAAATTAGCGCCGTGTCATTAAGGACGAGAGACTTATCGCTCACCGAAAACAACGATGTTTACGCCCTGTCCTATGTTCTCTTCCATGTTATAGCTCTAGTCACTTGTGTGAGAGCAAGAGAGGAGTGGAAGCTGCTGGTCTGGAAGAGAGTATGGTGGATCAATGTCGGGTGCGTCGTTGTGAGCGCTCTTGCTGTGATGAGCACAGGCTGAGATAAGCCTTTTTGCAATGAAAACGCCAAGGCACATCCCGGCTGTTTTCGGCTATATGCGCGCTTCTAAGTCATGTTCTGAAGCTATCTGTTCACCAATGTCGGCTTGCCGCGGTAAGTCTATTCTCAGGATGCACCAAGAAAGGATTCACAGTACGATACAATGACTATTAAATAAACGTAGTCTAACACGATAACATACGTGATAAGTCAATATGTCCGCACATAAGTAGTGAATACCTTCGAGTCTGGCGAATGAGGTGTTTTATGACCCCGGTTCCGGTTTCTAACGCCAGCTGTGCTAAATAAGTTGGCGGCTTTTTTCAAGATTTAGAGCTCCGACATGAGCATTCAAACGAGCTAAGAAAAGGACATGACTACTGTATCGGTCGCCATACGCAATTCTTTGCATTTAGGTGCTGATTTCAAGTCTGAAAGCCCCCCCCCCCGGACCCGAGCTGAAAGCCCAGAAAAAAATGAGAGTGGAGTTGACCGAAAGGTGAGACAGTACGTACGTTTCCTTCGATCGTTTGGTCGACAGCGACCTGGACGCTTCGTTCGCTAGCGGGGTCCGAATCCGACCCAGCTTCAGACTTAGAGTCGACAGGAGGGGCAAGTCCAGTAGTACCTGACCATAACATCTTTCCTCAAGCGCGATTTTCTTCCCCTCGCCATTTCCCTTGTCTTCCTCGCTCCCACCCGCCTCTACGTCCCCGCCCTCACTAACGACATCTTCCTCAACCTCCACTTCTCCGCCCTCCTGCCTTTAAGCATCCTGGTCCTTTTCCTAGATCGTATTCCCGACCATAATCACTCTGGCCTTCTGCTCTACACCTAGCACACCCGCACCTTAGCCCGTCCTGCTCGACTACCGATTCTTCACCTCACTATACTAAACTAAATATAAACTCCCGCTACTTCTCTATGCTCCCTATAGAAAACCAAGTGGTTTTAGGAAGCAAAAATTGTTGCCCCCACACTGGATCGAACAATGGACCTCATCATTACGCAGGCATAACGCAAATTAACGTACCGTAGTACGAGTGATGCGCTCTACCACTGAGCTATAAGGGCTTAACGAGTGGCTTCAATCAGGGTATCAGAATATTTGCAGGTTCAAATCGCCTCGATGTAACTTTTAGGTATAAGCTTTGTCCTGTATCACACCAGTAGCTGGCCTTCAGCGATGTTTTGTCTAAATAACACCTCATAGAAACGCAGCTCGTTACTCTTATACTGGCTTGGCTTGGCTTAGCTGTTACAGATTACCCTCGACGGCGCATGTTGGGTAGTATCACCCCAACAACTCAACGCAACTGGCCCCAGACTGCGCATATACTCACTATCTAGACTCTTACTTGGCTTGCTGTTACACGACCACAACCTTCGCAGGTAAGATTATCAAACCACTCGCGGATGTTATTTACGTTGCACTGGGATGCAGCGCCAACGACCAAAGCGGATTCCAATTGAAGCACACGCCGCGCTAGGGCATACCAGCTATATTTATTGCTTGCCTCTAGATCTGGCATTCAACTATACATTCCCTAAGTTTTCAATTCAACTATAGCACCCTTTCAACCATTCCAATTCCCTCCGCCTCGAGCTTCTCCCTCAACGGATCACAAATCTCCTTGGTGTAAGGCGCATGTACACCAGGCTTCGACAAAGCGGGCTCGCCATCGAGGATAAGTTGCACAGCAATACCACACGGCACGCCCACCGTACGAGCCATGGCGCTATACCCGCCGCGCTCGCCGTATGCTTCGAGAGTAGAAGTGATGATATCCTACATTTTGAGGCGGTAAGCTTAACTTGTGCATGTGAGTTGTAGGATGTACACTTACAGTTTTCCCATCTGACCATTCGACGAAGAACTTGTGCTGGAGCATCACAAGATCTCGCTCGCCTTCTTCATACGCCATCAGACCCTCCAATCGTGCGCATAGCGTATCAAGCAAGTTTCCGCTACGAGGTGCAACGAGTTCGGTAGAGAATAGTCCGAGCCAGCGCAAGCCAGAGAGAATGCGCGCCTCCTCAGAGGCATCGGGGAAGGACGTGAGCTGCTTGATGCGGTCGATAATCGCACTAAAAGTGGGCTATGAGGTATGGGGTTGACAACAAAGATAATACGGACTTACGCTTCATCGGTAGAGGATGCGCCAACAGTCTTGGATGTCAACTCGGACCAGTTGATGCTTGTGCTCTCGGCGAGATATTCCTTCTTTTCGTCGTTCAAGAATCCAATGTCCACCAACGCCTTGATAAACGCCGGGAAACCTTGGTACCTCAACGTACCGCGCACGACCGTCTCCGCCTCCGGGATGTTGTACCACTCGCGGAACGGAGTCGAATCACTATATGCGAACAGTTCGAATCAAGTTAGGAGCGCTAAAACAACAAGCTTACCGGTTGGGGTACGCGACAAAAGCATACGCAGGCGTGACATAATATGGCTTGGCCACGCCCATGAGTTCCTTGCCAGCAACAGTCTTGGCCTCGCCAGCCTCGTAGTACTTCGCAGTGTTGAGGAGCGCTAATAGTACGCCGCGCGAAGACCAAGAGAACTTGTACCCGAGAGGGTTATTCGAAGCTTCGGGCGCGGGAAGACCGCCACAATAAGACAAAAATTGCTTAATCTAAGGCCAAAATTAGACGCATAAATCTGCTAGGACGGAAGAGCATACCTTTCCGCCCTTGGCGTGAACCTCATCAATTGTCTTGACCGCATACAAATGATCGATACCAGGATCCAACCCAATCTCATTCAAGACAATGATACCCGCCTCCTTGGCTTTCTCGTCCAGGGCACGCATCGCGGGAGAGACATAGGATGTTGTGACCACATGAGTCTTTCCTTTGATTGCAGCCTCGATAACGGTAGCATGATGTGTAAAGGGGACGAGCGAAATAACTAGATCATGTGCCGCAACTTGAGATTCGAGGTCGGAAGAAGTAACGTCCAAGGAGATCGGAGTGGCACGCGGGAGAGATTCAGCCATAGCTTGCGCAGTAGCAAGTGTACGACAGGCTAGTCGAGAAAATAAATCAGCACGGGCCATAAATTCGAAGAACATCCACTTACCAATAGTCAAGCGATTGCGAGGGTCACGCAAGATATACTCTGCAGCAGGTCGTGCAACATACCCGCTCCCGAGCAACAAGACCTTGCGCTCCTTGGCTCCACCCTCTAAAACCGGTCCTAAATGCGGCAAAAGATCCTTGCCTTCCTTCAACATCGCACGTCCAAATTCGGGAAGTACAAACGCCGCTCGGTGCACATCCGGGTTCCAATACCGACATCCCTCTAGCTGCCGAACAGGCGTGCGTAAATCCCGTCCCTCAGCTTTAGAGGCGAGAGTGAATCCAATTTGACCAGAAGGGTATGTAGGAATTGTGGTAAATGCGTACTCAGCGACAGGGAAAAGCTTGCTGGTTGTCTCGTGCAGCTCGTTGATAAGCGGCAGATGAATCCATAAGCACTCGCCCTGGGTACTGATATGTCCACCGTCCGCTAGCGCATCCCTCAATAGCTCGAAATAGGGCTTCTCGAAGAGCGCCTTGGCCGGGCCAACAGGATCGGACGAATCGGTGATGATGCAGTCAAACTGAGCAGTATTGCGTTGGAGGTACGCGAATCCATCACCAACGTAGACCGTGACACGCTTGTCGGCGAGGAGGCTCGACATGTGCGGGAGGTAGGTCTTGGAGACACGGATGACGGCTTCATCAATGTCGCAGAGAACGACTTCCTCAACGGTGTCGTGCTTGAGGACTTCACGGACTACACCACCGTCTCCTCCACCAATAACGAGGACCCTTTTCGGGTTGGGATGAGAAGCAAGGGGTAGATGTGCGATCATCTCCTGGTAGCTATTTTATCATCAGCTTCAGCCCAATTGGGAGTAAATTAGATGACGTACGAAAATTCATCGCGCTCTGTGCACTGGATAACTCCATCCAGAACCAACACGTTTCCAAACGTTGCAGAATCAAACACAAGAACGTCTTGATATTTGCTCTGCTCGACATGCAAGATCCGGTTGACCTTGAGCGTCATGGCCTGGCCTAATGAAAAGTTTCAGCGCGAGCGAGTCATTCCAAAATTATCTACACACCTGGCCATTGCGAGTTGATTTCGCGGAACCAGCCGTCTGCAGGGGGTGTTAGATGTTTTAACCGTAGAGCATAGAGCATAACACACCGACGATGGAGGGATGAGTGAGAACCATGTTGCTGTGAGGGTTGACCAAGGGGTTGACCACAAAAAGTTTCGACCGATCAGTTTTTTGAAGCCTTAGATCAGGACCCTGAAATCAGTCAAATCCAGCAATTGGAAATGAAATTTCAGGCCACTCATCTATTTCAGCACCGTTCGTGTACTGATCGCTCGCTAATACCTTGCCGATGATAGTCAACCCCAATGAAGTGCAAAAATTTAGACGCGTAGGCAGTTATCTGACTGACACTCGAGCCATTTGTGGTATCCGATAGAAATATTCTCAAGCCGCCTCGTTGAAAGAAGTAGCTATGAACTTAGGTATACAGGCCTACGACGTCGAACATCGCGGTTGGGGTAATTTGCTTCTTAACCAATTGAGTATGTTCGATAAGCAAGTAATACCCGTTAGCAACTAGCTAGAGTAGAAAGCATCCCAAGCATATACAACTGGCTTTTTTAAAAATAAAAAAAAAATGAATCAGATTTATGTCGAATAAACGTAAGCCTTATGTATCGACACTAAGGGAGAGAAATGAGACAAGGCAAGAAGGAGAATACAAGGTCGCCGGGACAAATGCGTAGAAAGAATTCAAACTGTGCTCATGGCGTACAGCTGGCTTAGTATGCGCGATACAACGCTACTTTAGAGCCCTGCATAACTGGCTATCATCCGAAACCGCCCAACCCCGTTGACACGATTCTACTCGACACAACCCAGCTGAACACTGAACAGCGGCTACGCCCGGAATCTCGGTACAATCACGGCCAGTTGCCTGTTCACCTAATAGTGGGTTAACACATCCACCGCCTAGTGGAAAAATGTATAACAGCCGAGCTTAAAGCGGTTTTAAGAAAACAGCTTACAGCTTTCAAGATCACTCCAGGTGTTAACGCACTCGTACGCTCGCCGGGATCCCTGGGGCCATTCGCTCCATACCCCGCACATCTTCGTCCCTGTGGGACAGAAATAACCAGCTCTAGCCAGGCGACTGGCTCGTCTGCTTGGCTGGGGACCCTCCTGTTCTTGGGCGTTGGTTTGGTTGGGAAAAGCTATGAACATATACATGATAGTGGAAATAGAGCCAAAGACCTTCAAGGGAAGCATAGTAAAGACAGGGGGCTACTATGGAACGAGGGCTAAGTTGTAAAGAAGGTCATGTTGTATGATCTATATACCACCTCCCGTGTGATTTCGGCCTGCTAGCAATCACTGATACCACTGGTAGCCGCGGTTATGAACGAGGCTTTATGGCTAGCTATTAATTTTCGCCTTCAGCTCTAGTAGAGCGCGCTCGGGAACAATGTTTGTGGCTGCGTGCTGTGCCTTGTTCAGGAACAAACTTGCATTATGTGTGTATAGCCGTGCGCATTATCCTTTGCGCGTCGGAGTCCATATTATTAGTTTTAACTAGTTGAATCGCATACATCCCACAAAAATACAAACAATCAAACTTCCTCCTGATATCCATCATCATAGTAGTCCATCTCGCCCACATCTCCCGCCCCCTCATCATCATACTTCTCGCCTCCCTCGTCCTTGTCCTCCCCGTCCGCGTCATCAACCGGTTCATTCGCCGACTTCTTTCCCTTATTCTTCACACTCGGTTCTTCAAACAGCTTTTCCACGGCCGCATAATTAATTCGCCTCGAAAACGTCTTTTTCCTTTGCATCAACGCGCGAGCACTTTGAGCTGGTGTTTCCCCGTTGGCAGTCGTCGAATCGCGCGGTTTCTGTCGTTTCCGAGCCTAGGATGAAGGATGAATTGGATGAAAATAAAGATTGGAGAGATCGTGGTTCGAACCTTGCGACTCTTCTGGCGCTTATGCTCCTGACCTTCCTCGGTATCAAGCCCTTTCACTAAAAAGCAATACAATCAGTAGCTCGTTCAGCCTGTGATATAAATCAACGCAAGAAGCAAAACTCACTTGCAATCTTTTCCAAGTAGTCTCGATTAAACTCAACCCACATGCGAGTCTTCTTCTGAACCTCCTCAGGCGTGAGTAGAAATCCATCTAATTCTTCTTCGTCAAGACCTTGCAACTCGTCAATGACTTCTAGCTGGGACAATCGCTGCTGCTCGGCGTCTTCGAGAGCGGCGGCAAGTTTAGAGCTGTTAGGATCGTCGAGGAATTCTGAGACCTCGGCTTCGATCTCCTCGTCCTCTTTGTTATTCTTCCCCTCATCCTTCTCCAACACCTCTTCACCGGGTGGCTGCTGAGAGCCAACGATTTCATCAAAGGCAGCTTGTTCTTCGTCGTCTGATGGATAGAACAGTGGTCGAGTTTGGTTTTCATTTGGCTGTTCGTCCAATCCAAGCGAGACAATCCCTTTAGTCATGTCGACAGGTTGGCGGGCAGACTCCGCAGACTCCGCTGCATCTCCTGCATCTTCCTCCTCTTCCTCCTCCCGCTTTCGTTTCCCATTGCGCTTCCCCTCGGCCCCCTCTCGCATCTTCTCTAACCCTCTCGTAAACGCCGGCGGGTCTGCGGCCTCCTCCAACATCACATTCCGGAAATCATGCATCGTCAACGCCGCGCTCGGCGTCGCCTTGAATTCATCCAGCCGCTTCTTGACGGTCTCATCTCCGATCTTGACCACTTGGACGATCTCCTGTATGCTCCGCCTGAAGTGGTTCATTCGAGCCGCCAGTAACAGGCACGCGCCGCATATGCCGGCGGGACGTCGTCCATGCGTCATCCAGTCTCGGGAGAAACGTGAAACGAGACGTGTGGCATCGATAACAACTTTGTTTGTTTCTTCGCCGAACTCTAGGAGTGCCGCGAACCGGGCGATGAGGTGAGCTGGATCGATGAGGGGGAGCGAGATGTTGAGCTCGCGGACAAGTTTGAGGTAATAGGCGCCTAGAACAAAGACGTTCACCTGTACGTAAACTTCAATCAAACTGTGAGACTGAAGGAAGAAATAGTAGGACATACACGAAGGAGGTCTGAAAAGTCTATGAGCATGTGTCGTGTGCCTGAGGTACGAC